>JAFEUB010001610.1:262500-277500 GCA_024529925.1 Ophthalmolycus amberensis | reverse complement strand
CTCTCTCCTACTTCACATTCACAACAAACTTGGTTTAAGATTAAAAACTAAACGTGTGTTTTTAGTTAGCGCCTCAGTTAGCACCGTTAGCTAACGTGCCGCCCGGCTACACGGTAGTTTTAAGCGTTAATGAACACATAAGAGGGTATTTTTGGGTGTTAGCTCGGCTTTTAAACCCGTTTCTGAGGAGCTAACCAGGGACCTAAATTAGCTCTTTCCGGATGGAGCTACCAAGCTAACGATCTGAGAGATGTTAGTTATTTTAGTGTTTATAATAGGGTTGAATCAATTAGTAACGTTTGATTTCACCGATACTGAAATAATAGAATGAATAAAAGACGGAATGTGTGGCCTCTTACCTTCTTTATCGACCCATCATAGGCGATGCTAACAGGCTATCGGTAGCTTGTGCTAGCTCGGTAGCTTGTTCTAGCTAGTTAGCGTGTGCTAGCTAGTTAGCTTGTGCTAGCTTAGTTAGCTAGCTCGGCCAAAAGCGTAATATGTTTCCTCTGAATACTACTAATCTGTCTGTTTCTAACATCGGATATCTTCGCTTATTCTACCGAACAGAGTCCACTGGAACCGACGGACATCGTCCTTATTATCTCAGATTAAAGATGTTTTCTAACGCTTTGTTTTCTAATGTTTTACTAAAAGCTTTCCGATGAGAAACCGCTACTGCGTAACTAGCTAGCTGCTAGTAGCTAGCCACAAACACACACACACACACAGGCTTATCAGCAGAGCGCCGATCACAACCAATCGAACGCAACCCATTCAACAAAATTAGTATTTGTATGATGCAGTCTAATCTGGTAATGATACAACTAATATCCTCAGATTTATTTCTTAAAATGTTGAAATTATTTTAGAGAATAATACATTTAAATCCGCTGGAAAAGAAACACGATCTGTTGTATCAACGAGAATAAACTCTGAAATCGACTAGAAGTCCTGAAGGAGTAATTTTATATTTATTATATTTTATTAAAGAAATAATAATATTGTTAAATTAACTATTCCAGTCATGTAGTAGTGAACATTAAAATAAATAAAAATAAATAAAGCATTCAATCAGAATCTGTTTTATTGAACCGGTATAAATAATGTCAACAATAAAATATCAGAAATTAAGTTAAGTGTTTATCAGAGTGACTCAATGACGTCATTAAACGTGTTTTTAATCTTTGACGATAAAATATTTAGTTTAAAATGAAAAAAGCAAACATGAATATATTTAGAATGTATCATCTTTCTTTCAGGACGATATATATATACACACACACACACACACACACCTACACACACACACACACTCACAAACACACACACACCTACACACACATACACTCACACAAACATACACACAAATACAAACACACACACGCAAACACCTGTACACACAAACACACGCACACACATACACTTATATACACACACACACAGACACATAAACACACACTCACACGCACACACACACACTCACAGACACACACACACCTGCTCAGGTGCGTCTCAGTCTTTATTGGCTCATCTGTTTGCTGCTCTACTGACAGGATGAGTAACCAAGTACTTTATTGAGGTACTTGTACTTTACTTTGATGTTACTTTATGATTTAGTTGATGAAGAGAGTAAAACTTGAGACGTCTCTGTCTCCTCTTTGCATGTCTGACCGTTATAAACAAGTATAATATAACTATAATAACTGCTTCCATGTGGATCTTTGAGATGCATTCTGGGAAATGTAGGAAATCACTGAACACACGAGAAAGTTCAATAAACATTTAATGAACCTGAACTGTGATGAGTGTCAACGATCAGAGGGAATGAATTCATCTCTATATTCAGATATTAATAAATCATCTCAACATAAACATAAACATGAGACCAGTACAACCAGACCAGTACAACCAGACCAGTACAACCAGACCAGTAAAACCAGACCAGTACAACCAGACCAGTACAACCAGAGAGGTTTAAACACTGTTCTTCTACTGTTGTTCATCTGCTGTTCTTTTACTGTTGTTCATCTACTGGTGTTGTTCTTCTTCTACTGTTCTTCTACTGTTGTTCATCTACTGGTGTTGTTCTTCTTCTACTGTTCTTCTTCTACTGTTGTTCATCTGCTGTTCTTCTACTGTTGTTCATCTACTGGTGTTGTTCATCTACTGTTGTTCTACTGTTGTTCATCTACTGGTGTTGTTCTTCTTCTACTGTTGTTCTTCTACTGTTGTTCATCTACTGGTGTTCTACTGTTGTTCATCTACTGGTGTTGTTCTTCTTCTACTGTTCTTCTACTGTTGTTCATCTACTGGTGTTGTTCTTCTTCTACGGTTCTTCTACTGTTGTTCTTCTACTGTTGTTCATCTACTGGTGTTCTACTGTTGTTCATCTACTGGTGTTGTTCTTCTTCTACTGTTGTTCATCTACTGTTCTTCTACTGTTGTTCATCTACTGGTGTTGTTCTTCTTCTACTGTTCTTCTACTGTTCATCTACTGGTGTTGTTCTTCTTCTACTGTTCTTCTACTGTTGTTCATCTACTGGTGTTGTTCTTCTTCTACTGTTCTTCTACTGTTGTTCTTCTACTGTTCTTCTACTGTTGTTCTTCTACTGTTCTTCTACTGTTGTTCATCTACTGGTGTTGTTCTTCTTCTACTGTTCTTCTACTGTTGTTCATCTACTGTTCTTCTACTGTTCATCTACTGGTGTTGTTCTTCTTCTACTGTTGTTCTACTGTTGTTCTACTGTTGTTCATCTACTGGTGTTGTTCTTCTTCTACTGTTCTTCTACTGTTGTTCATCTACTGGTGTTCTGTTGTTCATCTACTGGTGTTGTTCTTCTTCTACTGTTGTTCATCTACTGGTGTTCATCTACTGGTGTTCATCTACTGTTGTTCATCTACTGGTGTTCATCTACTGGTGTTCATCTACTGTTGTTCATCTACTGGTGTTCATCTACTGTTGTTCATCTACTGGTGTTCTACTGTTGTTCATCTACTGGTGTTCTACTGTTGTTCATCTACTGGTGTTCTAGTGTTTTTCTTCTACTGTTGTTCATCTACTGGTGTTCTACTGTTCATCTACTGGTGTTCTACTGTTGTTCATCTACTGGTGTTCATCTACTGGTGTTGTTCTTCTTCTACTGTTCTTCTACTGTTGTTCTTCTACTGTTGTTCATCTACTGGTGTTCTACTGGTGTTCATCTACTGGTGTTCATCTACTGGTGTTCATCTACTGGTGTTCATCTACTGTTGTTCATCTACTGTTGTTCTTCTACTGTTCATCTACTGGTGTTCTACTGGTGTTCATCTACTGGTGTTCATCTACTGTTGTTCTTCTACTGTTGTTCATCTACTGTTGTTCTTCTACTGTTGTTCATCTACTGGTGTTCTACTGGTGTTCATCTACTGGTGTTCATCTACTGGTGTTCATCTACTGTTGTTCATCTACTGGTGTTCATCTACTGGTGTTCATCTACTGGTGTTGTTCTTCTTCTTCTACTGTTCTTCTACTGTTGTTCTTCTGCTGTTGTTCATCTACTGGTGTTCTACTGTTGTTCATCTACTGGTGTTCATCTACTGTTGTTCATCTACTGGTGTTCATCTACTGGTGTTCTACTGTTGTTCATCTACTGGTGTTCATCTACTGTTGTTCATCTACTGGTGTTCATCTACTGGTGTTCTACTGTTGTTCATCTACTGTTGTTCATCTACTGGTGTTCATCTACTGTTGTTCATCTACTGGTGTTGTTCTTCTACTGTTCTTCTACTGTTGTTCATCTACTGGTGTTCATCTACTGGTGTTGTTCTTCTTCTACTGTTCTTCTACTATTGTTCATCTACTGTTGTTCATCTACTGGTGTTACACACACACACACACACACACACACACACACACACACCCCTCCTCAGAAGTTCTCCTTGTAGAAGTTGAAGCTGAAGTGTTCACATTCAGCCTTGATGACTTTAGCCAGAGCCGTAGAGCCGCAGTAGAACACGTGGACTTTCCCTTTGTTCTCCTCCGACATCTTCTGGAACACCTGGAACACAACATCACCTGTCTCACTACAGGTGAGGAGCAACCAGCACCAACGTGCCTCATTGACATAGTCATACATGTACATATTTATTTTATTAATAAAATAAACCCCTTATTTAAAGGGCTCATATATTAGGCCTCGCCTCTACTTATAACAATATTAAATAGTACTGTACCTTTAAACATTACAACATTCTGCACTATTAGACACAAAGAAAGCCTGTTTGTCACAGCTCTGCCACCATTATCCTGTTTTGTCATATTTATATAATTAAACACAATATGTTTATATATATTATATATATTATATATTATATATATTGTATATTTATACAGTATATATATATATATATATATATATATATATAAATGTAATAAACATAAATATATATATATTATGTTCAGTACATTTATTGTCTACATATCAATGTGTCCTCACCTTCCCCCACTCAGGGCGTCCAGGTTGGGTCCTGGTCCTCAGTCCGGTGATGGAGTCCTTCTTCTCCTTCTCGGCCAGCAGGTCCAGCGCCATCTGCAGGCCAATGGCCTTCATGTCATTCTTACTGAGCGCTGACGTCATGTACATGTGCATCTCCAGGAAGCGGCCTGCCGGACAGCAGAGGATCAGTTCAGCATTATCTCTCAGAAAAAGCTTCTAATCAGCTGTTATACCGTTCTTCTTCTCTCCTCCAATCAAAAAACAGACACAAAACAGTTTCATTCTGACTCCAGATGTTTTATTCTCCAGATGTTTTAATAAGCATAACAATAATAATCTGTTCACATAGACTGATCCAGGTTTTCCTCAGTAAACCTGGTTCCTGGTCCAAGTTCATTGACTTGATCTGGATCATGTTACTATGATTATGGATCAACATCCATAATCATCATCATCATCATCATCATCATCATCATCATCAGAATCAGAATCAAGATCATAATTATAATCATCCTCCTCATCCACATAATCAATATTGTTACTGTGACCCTCCAGCCGCTCTACGGTCACTGTGACCCTCCAGCCGCTCTACGGTCACAGATACCTCCAGCCGCTCTACGGTCACAGATACCTCCAGCCGCTCTACGGTCACAGATACCTCCAGCCGCTCTACGGTCACAGATACCTCCAGCCGCTCTACGGTCACAGATACCTCCAGCCGCTCTACGGTCACAGATACCTCCAGCCGCTCTACGGTCACAGAGACCTCCAGCCGCTCTACGGTCACAGAGACCTCCAGCCGCTCTACGGTCACAGAGACCTCCAGCCGCTCTACGGTCACAGATACCTCCAGCCGCTCTACGGTCACAGATACCTCCAGCCGCTCTACGGTCACAGATACCTCCAGCCGCTCTACGGTCACAGATACCTCCAGCCGCTCTACGGTCACAGATACCTCCAGCCGCTCTACGGTCACAGATACCTCCAGCCGCTCTACGGTCACAGATACCTCCAGCCGCTCTACGGTCACAGAGACCTCCAGCCGCTCTACGGTCACAGAGACCTCCAGCCGCTCTACGGTCACAGAGACCTCCAGCCGCTCTACGGTCACAGAGACCTCCAGCCGCTCTACGGTCACAGAGACCTCCAGCCGCTCTACGGTCACAGAGACCTCCAGCTGCTCTACGGTCACAGAGACCTCCAGCTGCTCTACGGTCACAGAGACCTCCAGCTGCTCTACGGTCACAGAGACCTCCAGCTGCTCTACGGTCACAGAGACCTCCAGCTGCTCTACGGTCACAGAGACCTCCAGCTGCTCTACGGTCACAGAGACCTCCAGCTGCTCTACGGTCACAGAGACCTCCAGCTGCTCTACGGTCACAGAGACCTCCAACTGCTCTACGGTCACAGAGACCTCCAGCTGCTCTACGGTCACAGATACCTCCTGCTGCTCTACGGTCACAGAGACCT
Source organism: Ophthalmolycus amberensis (assembly GCA_024529925.1). Taxonomy (NCBI): domain Eukaryota; kingdom Metazoa; phylum Chordata; class Actinopteri; order Perciformes; family Zoarcidae; genus Ophthalmolycus; species Ophthalmolycus amberensis. The sequence continues at coordinate 271,552 of JAFEUB010001610.1, read as the reverse complement.
CCTGCTGCTCTACGGTCAGAGACCTCCTGCTGCTGCTCTACGGTCACAGAGACCTCCTGCTGCTCTACGATCACAGAGACCTCCAACTGCTCTACGGTCACAGAGACCTCCAGCTGCTCTACGGTCACAGAGACCTCCTGCTGCTCTACGGTCAGAGACCTCCTGCTGCTGCTCTACGGTCACAGAGACCTCCTGCTGCTCTACGATCAGAGACCTCCAGCTGCTCTACGGTCACAGAGACCTCCAGCTGCTCTACAGTCACAGAGACCTCCAGCTGCTCTACGGTCACAGAGACCTCCAGCTGCTCTACAGTCACAGAGACCTCCTGCTGCTGCTCTACAGTCACAGAGACCTCCTGTTGCTCTACGGTCACAGAGACCTCCAGCTGCTCTACGGTCACAGAGACCTCCTGTTGCTCTACGGTCACAGAGACCTCCAGCTGCTCTACGGTCACAGAGACCTCCAGCTGCTCTACGGTCACAGAGACCTCCAGCTGCTCTACGGTCACAGAGACCTCCAGCTGCTCTACGGTCACAGAGACCTCCTGCTGCTCTACGGTCACAGAGACCTCCTGTTGCTCTACGGTCACAGAGACCTCCTGTTGCTCTACGGTCACAGAGACCTCCTGTTGCTCTACGGTCACAGAGACCTCCTGTTGCTCTACGGTCACAGAGACCTCCTGTTGCTCTACGGTCAGAGACCTCCAGCTGCTCTACAGTCACAGAGACCTCCAGCTGCTCTACGGTCACAGAGACCTCCAGCTGCTCTACAGTCACAGAGACCTCCTGTTGCTCTACGGTCAGAGACCTCCAGCTGCTCTACAGTCACAGAGACCTCCAGCTGCTCTACAGTCACAGAGACCTCCAGCTGCTCTACGGTCACAGAGACCTCCAGCTGCTCTACGGTCTACGGTCACAGAGACCTCCTGTTGCTCTACGGTCACAGAGACCTCCTGTTGCTCTACGGTCACAGAGACCTCCTGTTGCTCTACGGTCACAGAGACCTCCTGTTGCTCTACGGTCACAGAGACCTCCAGCTGCTCTACGGTCACAGAGACCTCCACTGGTGAGACCTTCAGGTGGTCCTCAGGTCTTAAATATGGAAACAGTCTCTCAGTGAACGTGTGTGTGAAGGTGTGTATGTGTGTGTTGGTATCAGGATCAGAGAAGGACTGCTTTCCTCTGTTCCAGTCCAGATTCACTCGGATCCTCTGGGGATCCTTCTCCACTACGAGATCAGGGTCTGGATCCGATGATGGGGGGCGTGCTGAGTATTTACCTCGAAACAACCGTAATCTCCATGACCCAGACCGTATGGCTCCCCCTCTCTGGACAGACTCTGCTATCACCCCCAGAGACCAGGCTGTACTGTCTCTAACCTGGACGTCCCAGCTGTGAGTCCCCGAGTCAAATCCCTCAGAACCCAGAACAGACCAGAAGCTAATCCTCTCTGGATTATCAGGAAGCTGCTGTCTCTGTCCTGGACTCACACTGGTCAGATCTTCAGACAAGGTGAGGTCTGAACCTGCAGTGTTTGGGTCTAGAACCACAGGAGTGTAGGACACCATGTCCTTCATCTTGTTCCAGATGTTGAAGGCCAGGTTGCCCAGGTGTTTGGCCTGGTCTATCAGAGCTCCTGAGAGCAGCTGTGGATCCTCCAGCAGGGGGCGCTGCTGGACTCTTTCCACTGCAGCCTTGTAGTTGTTCAGGAATGAGACGTCTTCAGCTCTCAGCTCGTCCTCTGTGGCTCTGACTGTGTCTGAAAGAGCTGCTATCTCTCTGCTCAGAGCCTCCATCTTCTCCTTCATCATCTGACTCTTCTGCTCCTCTTCCTCCCTCAGTGCAGCCATCCTGGCCTCCTCTTCCTCCTCTAGAAACTGGTGAAGCTTCTTAAACTGCTCCTGAATCTGCCTCTCTGTGCGTCGGGCCTGGACCTTCATGTGTTCTGCAGTTTGATCAGACTTCACTTGAACTTGTTCACAAACCATCAGCTTCTTCTTTAAGATCTCCAGAGTTTCCTGAAGGTTCTTCTTGTGTTGTGGAGCAGCTTCATCGATGGGTCTGAATCTGTGCTCGCTGTGTTTCTCTGAATCTCTGCAGACGAGACACACCGGCTGCTGATGGTCCAGACAGAAGAGCTTCAGCTCCTCAGAGTGCAGACTGCAGAGAGCTTCTACCTGATCGCTCTCCAATGAGAAGGCCTCACACCGGCTCTTCAACGCCGGTTCAAAGCCGGTTCTGACTTTGAAGATATTGTCTTACAAACTGGACACTCTCGTGTTGGTTTCTCTCTCCACCATCTCTGCAGACAGTCTTTACAGAAGCTGTGGCTACACGACAGGATGACGGGATCTTTAAAGACCTCATGGCAGACCGGACAGCAGAGGTCTTCTTCTAATCCAGAAGCCATTTGATCTCTGAGTGAAGCTGAAGACGCAGCAGGCAGACGGCTCAGCCACTCCCTGTTCCCTCAGAGTTACTTTCACCCTTTGTTGAGTCTTTGTTCTTGTAAAACTCTCGTTCAGTCTGTGGATTCTTCAGCTGGTTGAAGCGGTAGTATTCCCAGTATTCCCAGTACTCCCTCCTGCAGATCTGGTCTCTTAGAGGAAGTGGTAGTTTAGGTTCTGAAGGTGAATCTTATCGCTCGTCTCCTGCATGTCTAACAACCTGTTTCCTGGTTGGTCACAAGGAAGCTAAAAGGAGGAAATGCGTCTGCGTCATATTGCATCATATCTGTCACGATCAGGCTGTGCTTTCTGTTTCTCCAGCTGTGTCTCATTGAGGGTGTGCGTCCTGCGGAGCTGCATTGGTGGACCGGTTGCATCACAGCGCTGCACTAGTGCTGTCCCATTTCACGTGTTCCTTGAAGACTCCTTCAATGCAGCCTTCTGGTCGGAGATTTGGAGGACACATCTGATGTATGCTTCGCGGCCCAGCATATCCCAAGATGCATTGCGTGCCGGTGAAGATTTGATTAAGTCCGTTAAGTTACGTGACGTTCGTAGCTTACGCTAACTAACGTTAGCCGCTGCGCTATTAGTAGCAGCTCGGCTGCCTGCATCCGACCGTAGTTAAGCCTTAAAGTAACTTTGAATAACTTCACTGTCAAACCTCAGAGGTTGAATAATATCTGACTGAGTTTGTGATATTTTACAGATGATTTATGCTTCATATCATGTACATAAACGGACCAACGTGAGCTCAGGTAGACGGGTTGTGAACCTGAAATATCACTTTAAGTCCGGTAACGTTTCAAACGTTGAGATGAATCACACGAATACACTGAGTTTGAGTATTTCGCTGATTCTGTTCTTGTTTTGTTACAGAGAGCAGGAGCTGAGGAGAGAACGATGGACAAACATTCAGCAGCCGCAGCTTTGAATGAAGACATGAGTACGTATATACATACGTATATACATACGTATATACATACGTATATACATACGTATATATATATACGTATATATATATACGTATATATATATACGTATATATACATACGTATATATATACATACGTATATATATACATACGTATATATATACATACGTATATATATACGTATGTATATATATACGTGTATATATATACGTATGTATATACGTATGTATATACGTATACGTATATACGTATACGTATATACGTATATATATATACGTATATATATATATATATATACGTATATATGTATGTATGTATGTATATATATATATATATATATATATATATATACGTATATATATATATATATGTATATATATGTATATATATATATGTATATATATATATATGTATATATATATATATATATATGTATATATATATATATATATATGTATATATATATATATATATATGTATACGTATATATATATATATATGTATACGTATATATATATATATATGTATACGTATATATATATATATATGTATATATATATATATATGTATATATATATATACATATACATGTATGTATATATATATATATATATATATATATATACATATACATATATATAATGATGGAACTATACCTGAGTGACCCATCTTCTGGGGTGTCTTCTTAGCAACACATAAGCATAAAAAACAAAGACTGCTCCTTAATGTTATGTAGTATTGTTACTTACATCTTGCTTACGTCTTGTATTGTTACTTACATCTTGCAAAAGAGATTTTTCATCTCAAGGGGACTACCTGCTTAAATAAAGGTTTAAAAAAAATATATATATATATCTTTTAAATTTTTTAAATTTAAATTTTTAAAACGTATTCTGTTCGTCATGCGTACCGAACCGTGAGCCTCGTATCGAACGGTTCAATACGAATACGCGTACCGTTACACCCCTAATACTGAACATATTTTATTGTATTTATGTGTATATATTTATAATCCTGCTGAGCAGGGATTCTAGGCGATGGGAGCAGCAAGAGGGGGGCGGGGTGGGAACAGCTGTTGACGCAAACAGGAAGTCCTCTGTAGGGTAGGCCGTCTCATTTCGGAGACCGCACGGTCTAGCCTTTGCGGTCCTCAAAGGACCCGGCCCACGTGGACCGCGAAGGCTGAGTCCTCCGAAGCATGCAGACCCTGAATTGGGTGTATACTGTGGAAAACCCCATAATACTGATGCACGAATAGATGAATAGTATTTCAGTCGGCCAGAACTCATCAAAACTCAGGTTTAGACCGACAGGATTCTGGACATCTGGTCTCCGTCCTCAGAGGATCTTTGTCTCTTTCAGTCTGGTTGAACCGTTGAACAGCATTTTTTTAGATGTGGACATTCATCCTCTCAAACATCTGAATATTTGATCTACATTGAGCTGTATAAATAAATATAAATACGTTTTATTATAGTCTCACCTTCGGGCTCCTCGTCAGCCTGGTCCATCTCCAGTTTAGTCAGTAAACTCACAAACCATTCAAAGGACTTCTGGTCTCGGTTGATCCAGATGAAGTCCACCTGCAAAGGTCCAGAACGGACTCATCAAACACATTGTTATCGATCCTCTAACCCAGGGATTCCCAAAGTGTGGTGCGCACCAGGAAAAATGGTGGACTCATGGTGCAGTCCTGTCTCCTAAAAATGACATTCCCCCAAAACTAAAATGCATTCTCAATTACGTTTGACCACAAACGTATTTTCTCCCTGATTACGTTTGTGTTTGACGTATTACAAATACGTTTCTCATCAACATATCTTTGCCGTACTCTCGTCTTTATGATGTTTCTGTGATCTGCCTCGCCTCTACCCCGCCACCCACGAGTTGTTGACCCGCGGCCTGTTCCGAGGGCTGAAGACCCGACGATCGGGTGCCTCACGGCAGCGGCTGGAGACCTCGCGTCCCGGCGCCAACGGGTGAGCGCCCGCCACTCGGAACCATAAAACCAAGTCCCGGATTTCACCCGGGGGATATTCTGGAGGTATTGTGACCGGGTGATGTGCCTCGTTGCTGGGGAGGTATGAGCTGAGAGTGGCGGGGTGTTATGGAGGTATATATTACAACTCGGTGTTGTTCCCGTGCGTGGATGAGCGCATTTCTGCCAGAGACAGGCGGCGTGTTGTGGTAGTATATGTATATGTAGGAGAGGCGGTGGTGGAGAGGGAACACAATGTTAAAGAGATGGTGGAATGTATGATTGGAGAGAGAGAAGCAAACAAGTTGGACGTGATCCCGCGTCCAACAACATTGTGTCACCGCATCGATGCTTTGTCCGAAGACATCCTGGCTACATTAGTCGGTCGCGTGAAGAAGAGTGAGTTTTACTCTCTGCAAGTAGACGAGTCTACAGATGTGGCCAATCTGGCCAATCTTCTGGTGAACGTCCGTTACCTTTTCGAAGGCACGGTGCAGGAAGTTTTTTTGTGTTTTTTATCTTGTAAACAAACGCCACGCGCGAGCAAACTGTTCTCTCATTAGTCCGATTTTTATGCGGCTATAAGTAGGCTCTGTTTTTTTTTTTTTTAAGGTGGGGGGGGGATTGGGGGTGCGTGAACCCGGTCGGGGTGTAGAAGGGGGTGCGTGGCCTAAAAAGTTTGGGAACCGCTGCTCTAACCGATCCTCCAACCAAACCTCCAACCAAACCTCCAACCGATCCTCCGACCGATCCGCCGACCAATCCTCCAAACAAACCTCCAACCGATCCTCCAACCGATCCTCCAACCGAACCTCCAACCGATCCTCCAACCGATCCTCCAACCGAACCTCCAACCGAACCTCCAACCGATCCTCCAACCGATCCTCCAACCGATCCTCCAACCGATCCTCCAACCAAACCTCCAACCGATCCTCCAACCAAACCTCCAACCGATCCTCCAACCAAACCTCCAACCCATCCTCCAACCAAACCTCCAACCGATCCTCCAACCAAACCTCCAACCGATCCTCCAACCAAACCTCCAACCGATCCTCCAACCAAACCTCCAACCAATCCTCTAACCAAATCTCCAACCGAACCTCCAACCGATCCTCCAACCAAACCTCCAACCGATCCTCCAACCAAACCTCCAACCGATTCTCCGACCGATCCTCCGACCGATCCTCCGACCGATCCTCCAAACAAACCTCCAACCGATCCTCCAACCGATCCTCCAACTGAACCTCCAACCGATCCTCCAACCAAACCTCCAACCGATCCTCCAACCAAACCTCCAACCAAACCTCCAACCAAACCTCCAACCAAACCTCCAACCGATCCTCCAACCGATCCTCCGACCGATCCTCCAACCGATCCTCCAACCGATCCTCCAACCGAATCTCCAACCGATCCTCCAACCAAACCTCCAACCGAATCTCCAACCGATCCTCTAACCAAACCTCCAACCGATCCTCCAACCAAACCTCCAACCGATCCTCCAACCAAACCTCCAACCGATCCTCCAACCAAACCTCCAACCAATCCTCCAACCAAATCTCCAACCGAACCTCCAACCGATCCTCCAACCAAATCTCCAACCGATCCTCCAACCGAACCTCCAACCGATCCTCCAACCGAACCTCCAACCGATCCTCCAACCAAACCTCCAACCGAACCTCCAACCGATCCTCCAACCTAATCTCCAACCGATCCTCCAACCGAACCTCCAACCGATCCTCCAACCGATCCTCCAACCAAACCTCCAACCGATCCTCTAACCAAACCTCCAACCGATCCTCCAACCAAACCTCCAACCGATCCTCCAACCAAACCTCCAACCGATCCTCCAACCAAACCTCCAACCGATCCTCTAACCAAATCTCCAACCGAACCTCCAACCGATCCTCCAACCAAATCTCCAACCGATCCATCCAACCGATCCTCCAACCGAACCTCCAACCGATCCTCCAACCAAACCTCCAACCGATCCTCCGACCGATTCTCCGACCGATCCTCAGACCGATCCTCCGACCGATCCTCCGACCGATCCTCCAAACAAACCTCCAACCGATCCTCCAACCGATCCTCCAACCGATCCTCCAACCAAACCTCCAACCGATCCTCCAACCAAACCTCCAACCGATCCTCCAACCAAACCTCCAACCTATCCTCCAACCAAACCTCCAACCTATCCTCCAACCAAATCTCCAACCGAACCTCCAACCAATCCTCCAACCAAATCTCCAACCGATCCATCCAACCGATCCTCCAACCGAACCTCCAACCAAACCTCCAACCAAACCTCCAACCAAACCTCCGACCAAACCTCCAACCAAACCTCCGACCGATCCTCCAACCGATCCTCCGACCGATCCTCCAAACGAACCTCCAACCGATCCTCCGACCGATCCTCCGACCGAACCTCCGACCGATCCTCCGACCGATCCTCCGACCGATCCTCCGACCGATCCTCCGACCGATCCTCCGACCGATCCTCCGACCGATCCATCCAACCGATCCTCCAACCGAACCTCCAACCGATCCTCCAACCAAACCTCCAACCAAACCTCCAACCGATCCTCCGACCGATCCTCCGACCGATCCTCCAAACAAACCTCCAACCGATCCTCCAACCAAACCTCCAACCAAACCTCCGACCGATCCTCCGACCGATCCTCCGACCGATCCTCCGACCGATCCTCCGACCGATCCTCCGACCGATCCTCCGACCGATCCTCCAACCGAACCTCCAACCGATCCTCCAACCGATCCTCCAACCGATCCTCCAACCGATCCTCCAACCGATCCTCCAACCAAATCTCCAACCGATCCTCCAACCGATCCTCCAACCAAATCTCCAACCGATCCTCCAACCAAACCTCCAACCGATCCTCTAACCAAACCTCCAACCGATCCTCCAACCAAACCTCCAACCGATCCTCCAACCAAACCTCCAACAGATCCTCCAACCAAACCTCCAACCAATCCTCCAACCAAACCTCCAACCAATCCTCCAACCAAACCTCCAACCAATCCTCCAACCAAATCTCCAACCGATCCTCCAACCAAATCTCCAACCGATCCATCCAACCGATCCTCCAACCGAACCTCCAACCGATCCTCCAACCAAACCTCCAACCGATCCTCCAACCAAACCTCCAACCAAACCTCCAACCAAACCTCCAACCAAACCTCCAACCGATCCTCCAACCGATCCTCCGACCGATCCTCCAACCGATCCTCCAACCGATCCTCCAACCGAATCTCCAACCGATCCTCCAACCGAACCTCGAACCGAATCTCCAACCGATCCTCTAACCAAACCTCCAACCGATCCTCCAACCAAACCTCCAACCGATCCTCCAACCAAACCTCCAACCGATCCTCCAACCAAACCTCCAACCAATCCTCCAACCAAATCTCCAACCGAACCTCCAACCGATCCTCCAACCGAACCTCCAACCGATCCTCCAACCAAACCTCCAACCGATCCTCCGACCGATTCTCCGACCGATCCTCAGACCGATCCTCCGACCGATCCTCCGACCGATCCTCAGACCGATCCTCCGACCGATCCTCCGACCGATCCTCCGACCGATCCTCCAAACAAACCTCCGACCGATCCTCCAACCGATCCTCCAACCGATCCTCCAACCGATCCTCCAACCAAACCTCCAACCGATCCTCCAACCAA
>JAFEUB010001610.1:247500-257500 GCA_024529925.1 Ophthalmolycus amberensis | reverse complement strand
AGGGGACACAGTCTGAGACCAGGAGAACACCTGAGGACAGAGGACACACAGTCTGAGACCAGTAGAACACCTGAGGACAGAGGACACACAGTCTGAGACCAGGAGAACACCTGAGGACAGAGGACACACAGTCTGAGACCAGGAGAACACCTGAGGACAGAGGACACACAGTCTGAGACCAGGAGAACACCTGAGGACAGAGGACACACAGTCTGAGACCAGTAGAACACCTGAGGACAGAGGACACACAGTCTGAGACCAGGATAACACCTGAGGACAGAGGACACACAGTCTGAGACCAGGAGAACACCTGAGGACAGAGGACACACAGTCTGAGACCAGGAGAACACCTGAGGACAGAGGACACACGGTCTGAGACCAGTAGAACACCTGAGGACAGAAGACACACGGTCTGAGATCAGGAGAACACCTGAGGACAGAGGACACACAGTCTGAGACCAGGAGAACACCTGAGGACAGAGGGGACACAGTCTGAGACCAGGAGAACACCTGAGGACAGAGGGGACACAGTCTGAGACCAGGAGAACACCCGAGGACAGAGGACACACAGTCTGAGACCAGGAGAACACCTGAGGACAGAAGACACACGGTCTGAGACCAGTAGAACACCTGAGGACAGAAGACACACGGTCTCCGACCAGGAGAACACCTGAGGACAGAGGACACACGGTCTGAGACCAGTAGAACACCTGAGGACAGAAGACACACGGTCTGAGACCAGGAGAACACCTGAGGACAGAGGGGACACAGTCTGAGACCAGGAGAACACCTGAGGACAGAAGACACACGGTCTGAGACCAGTAGAACACCTGAGGACAGAAGACACACGGTCTGAGACCAGGAGAACACCTGAGGACAGAGGACACACAGTCTGAGACCAGTAGAACACCTGAGGACAGAGGACACACGGTCTGAGACCAGGAGAACACCTGAGTCCAGGAGAACACCTGAGGACAGAGGACACAAGGTCTGAGACCAGGAGAACACCTGAGGACAGAGGACACAAGGTCTGAGACCAGGAGAACACCTGAGGACAGAAGACACACGGTCTGAGACCAGGAGAACACCTGAGGACAGAGGACACACGGTCTGAGACCAGTAGAACACCTGAGGACAGAGGACACACAGTCTGAGACCAGGAGAACACCTGAGGACAGAGGACACACAGTTAGAACACCTGAGGACAGAGGACACACAGTCTGAGACCAGGAGAACACCTGAGGACAGAGGACACACAGTCTGAGACCAGTAGAACACCTGAGGACAGAAGACACACGGTCTGAGACCAGGAGAACACCTGAGACCAGGAGAATACCTGAGGACAGAGGACACACGGTCTGAGACCAGGAGAACACCTGAGGACAGAGGGAACACAGTCTGAGACCAGTAGAACACCTGAGGACAGAGGGGACACAGTCTGAGACCAGTAGAACACCTGAGGACAGAAGACACACGGTCTGAGACCAGTAGAACACCTGTGGACAGAAGACACACGGTCTGAGACCAGTAGAACACCTGAGGACAGAAGACACACGGTCTGAGACCAGGAGAACACCTGAGGACAGAGGGGACACAGTCTGAGACCAGGAGAACACCTGAGGACAGAGGACACACAGTCTGAGACCAGGAGAACACCTGAGGACAGAGGGGACACAGTCTGAGACCAGTAGAACACCTGAGGACAGAAGATACACAGTCTGAGACCAGGAGAACACCTGAGGACAGAGGACACACAGTCTGAGACCAGGAGAACACCTGAGACCAGGAGAACACCTGAGGACAGAGGACACACGGTCTGAGACCAGGAGAACACCTGAGACCAGGAGAACACCTGAGGACAGAGGACACAGTCTGAGACCAGGAGAACACCTGAGACCAGGAGAACACCTGAGGACAGAGGACACACAGTCTGAGACCAGTAGAACACCTGAGGACAGAGGACACACAGTCTGAGACCAGGAGAACACCTGAGGACAGAGGACACACAGTCTGAGACCAGGAGAACACCTGAGGACAGAGGACACACAGTCTGAGACCAGGAGAACACCTGAGGACAGAGGACACACAGTCTGAGACCAGGAGAACACCTGAGGACAGAGGACACACAGTCTGAGACCAGGAGAACACCTGAGGACAGAAGACACACAGTCTGAGACCAGGAGAACACCTGAGGACAGAGGACACACAGTCTGAGACCAGGAGAACACCTGAGGACAGAGGACACACAGTCTGAGACCAGGAGAACACCTGAGGACAGAGGACACACAGTCTGAGACCAGGAGAACACCTGAGGACAGAGGACACACAGTCTGAGACCAGGAGAACACCTGAGGACAGAAGACACACGGTCTGAGACCAGGAGAACACCTGAGGACAGAGGACACACAGTCTGAGACCAGGAGAACACCTGAGGACAGAGGACACACAGTCTGAGACCAGGAGAACACCTGAGGACAGAGGACACACAGTCTGAGGATCCCCCCCCCCTCACCTCAAAGTGTCCGCTGCGCCTCACGAAGGTGGAGGAGCAGAGGACCATGAGACAGATCACCAGCTGGAGGACGACTCCGGTCAGAGAGGCTGAACCCTTCACCCACCCGATCCCCGGTCTGGTGGTCAGCAGGTACTCCCACAGCTGGTACTGTCCACTCTGAGACAGCTGCACTGGATCACACATATGATATGATATGTTATTCATAATATACATCATATCATATACATATGACATATTGTTAATGATATAGATATCATATTACCGAAGTTGAAGACGTGTGCGGTGGTGTGGACCAGCGTGTAGCAGAGGATGGCGTAGCCCACGATCTGATGCAGCAGGATGTTCTGGTCCAGAGGGAAGACCCTCACCACCCAGGTGGCTCTCAGCCAGGTGAGGAAGCGACGCAGCATCAGCACCTGAGGACAGGACAGAGGACAGGACAGGGCAGCGGACAAGACAGAGGACACGTCTTCAGAGACAAGACACTAACCACAACGTGAGACACGATGGTTTGAACTTCTTCTTCAGAGCTGATTATTGATTACCGATCTGCTGTTTCTGTTGGTTTCCTTGATAAAACTATCCTGTCTCCTCTGTCATGTGTCCTCTGTCTCCTCAGTCCTGTGTCCTCCGTCTCCTAAGTCCTGTCTGTTCTGTGTCCTCTGTCTCCTCAGTCCTGTCTCTTCTGTCCTGTGTCCTCTGTCTCATCAGTCCTGTCTCCTACCTCTGTCTCCTCTCCCCCTCTGTCCCCCCTCTCCTCTGTCTCCTTCCGTCCCATCCCTCCTACCATGATGAAGGTACAGTTGAAGTTGAGACACTGTCCACAGCCTTTAGCCACCATGAACCAGCCGCCCCCATTTCTGTGCTGCATCATGGCCGTGATGAAGAGGAGCAGACTGAGGAAGGAGTAGAGACACAAGAAGAACAACTTCCTGCTGTTGTTCAGCCAGTAAGCTCTCGTCAGGTAACGAGGAGCTCCTCGCTTCTTCTGCTCCTCCTCAGGAGGCTTCAGCCAGTTAGCAGCGCTGAGGGGGGGGGGGTTAAATAACAGGAACAAATGAATAACAGGACTAATGAATAACAGGACTAATGGATAACAGGACTAATGGATAACAGGACTAATGGATAACAGGACTAATGAATAACAGGACTAATGAATAACAGGACTAATGGATAACAGGGCTAATGGATAACAGCACTAATGAATAACAGGACTAATGGATAACAGGACTAATGAATAACAGGACTAATGGATAACAGGACTAATGGGTAACAGGACTAATGAATAACAGGACTAATGAATAACAGGACTAATGGATAACAGGGCTAATGGATAACAGGACTAATGGATAACAGGACTAATGAATAACAGGACTAATGAATAACAGGACTAATGGATAACAGGGCTAATGGATAACAGGACTAATGAATAACAGGACTAATGGATAACAGGACTAATGGATAACAGGACTAATGGATAACAGGACTAATGAATAACAGGACTAATGAATAACAGGACTAATGGATAACAGGGCTAATGGATAACAGGACTAATGAATAACAGGACTAATGAATAACAGGACTAATGAATAACAGGGCTAATGGATAACAGGACTAATGAATAACAGGACTAATGAATAACAGGACTAATGGATAACAGGACTAATGGATAACAGGACTAATGGATAACAGGGCTAATGGATAACAGGACTAATGAATAACAGGACTAATGAATAACAGGACTAATGAATAACAGGGCTAATGGATAACAGGACTAATGAATAACAGGACTAATGAATAACAGGGCTAATGGATAACAGGACTAATGGATAACAGGACGAATGGATAACAGGACGAATGAATAACAGGGCTAATGGATAACAGGACTCATGGATAACAGGACTAATGAATAACAGGACTAATGAATAACAGGACTAATGAATAACAGGGCTAATGGATAACAGGGCTAATGAATAACAGGGCTAATGGATAACAGGACTAATGAATAACAGGACTAATGGATAACAGGACTAATGGATAACAGGACTAATGGATAACAGGACTAATGAATAACAGGACTAATGAATAACAGGACTAATGGATAACAGGACTAATGGATAACAGGACTAATGAATAACAGGACTAATGAATAACAGGACTAATGAATAATAGGACTAATGAATAACATTTGTCCCTTTGTCCATTAGTCCCTTTGTCCATTAGTCCCGTTGTTCATTAGTCCCGTTGTTCATTAGTCCCGTTGTTCATTAGTCCCGTTGTTCATTAGTCCCTTTGTCCATTAGTCCCGTTGTCCATTAGTCCCGTTGTCCATTAGTCCCGTTGTCCATTAGTCCCGTTGTTCATTAGTCCCGTTGTTCATTAGTCCCGTTGTTCATTAGTCCCGTTGTTCATTAGTCCCGTTGTCCATTAGTCCCGTTGTCCATTAGTCCCGTTGTTCATTAGTCCCGTTGTTCATTAGTCCCGTTGTTCATTAGTCCCGTTGTTCATTAGTCCCTTTGTTCATTAGTCCCGTTGTTCATTAGTCCCGTTGTTCATTAGTCCCGTTGTTCATTAGTCCCGTTGTTCATTAGTCCCGTTGTTCATTAGTCCCGTTGTTCATTAGTCCCGTTGTTCATTAGTCCCGTTGTTCATTAGTCCCTTTGTTCATTAGTCCCGTTGTTCATTAGTCCCGTTGTTCATTAGTCCCGTTGTTCATTAGTCCCTTTGTTCATTAGTCCCTTTGTTCATTAGTCCCGTTGTTCATTAGTCCCGTTGTTCACTACTCCCGTTGTTCACTACTCCCGTTATGCATTAGTCCCGTTATGCATTAGTCCCGTAGTGGACAACGGGACTAGTGAACAACGGGACTAGTGGACAACGGGACTAGTGAACAACGGGACTAGTGGACAATGGGACTAGTGAACAACGGGACTAGTGAACAGCAGGAGTAATGAACAACAGGAGTAAACGTTGGTGTTGTCCTACCTGATGGTGAGATTCTCCATCACCTCTGGGAAGTTCTCCAGCTCAGCTTTGAGCTCCTCGAAGGTGATCGATCCGCTGTTGTCTTTGTCGGCCGACTCGAACAGCGCCAGCGTCAAGTCGTCCAGCTTCTCCTCCGGCAGAGAGATGGCGCTCTCACGCAGACACGACTTCAGGACCGTCCGCAGCTCGTCTGGATCGATCGAACCGCTGCCTACGAGAAAAAAATCAATATAATAATTAACTGAACGAGGAGAGTTCTTTAGTGACGGAGTTTTTGTCAAACACCCTGGAGTAAATAGTGACTTTGTTTAATCCACATGTGGTGTTCTAGTGAGTATTAGCTTAGAATCTGTATATAAGAAGTGGACGTAGTCATCATGACGTCTCTCTCGTCGGTTTGTAGACTGATGTTTTGAAGCCTCAAGTTCGGCAATTTGTCCGTCGCCATCATCTCCAACCAATGAACAGGAAGTGACCATATCTGGACTGAGGAGGAGTGACGTGGAGACGCCGTATACGTCTCTGGTAGAGACCTGTCAATCAGTGTAGCCCCGCCCTAAAGCATCCCCTGCTTTATGGTCTGTTTGACTCTAAATGGACCATAATGTACTAAATGAACATCATGCTGTATTGAAGAAGACTTGAAACTAGAGATTGAGACCATAAACTCATGTTTACAATGTTTACTGAGGTAATAAATCAAGAGAGAAGTAGAGTCATTTTCTCATAGACTTCTATACAACCAGAGGAGTCGCCCCCTGGTGGACACTAGAGAGAATGCAGGTTTAGAACACATCTCTCTGATGTGTTCTGGTGGTTTTCGTTACCGTCCACGTCGTAGACCTGGAACAGGAACTTGAGCTTGTCCGTCTCGCTGCCGTGGATCAGGAGGTTCAGAGCCTTCAGCAGCTCGTCCAGACTGATGGAGCTGCTTCCGTCAGAGTCGAAGAGAGCGAAGAAACGCTCGGCGAAGAACGACTGCAGAGAAAAAACACACAATACACAAACACTTCTTGACCAAGAACCAGAGTTTATTGTGTCCGTGAGTTCTTTCTGATACACGAGATTTAAGTTTCCACAGTTCCTTTTATTGTGTGTGGAGACTTTTCTGCAAATATATAAATATTAAAATACTTTCATCAGTGGATCCATAAGCTCAATCAGGGACAGATAGTGAATTAACATTTATTTATATGGAACTATTAATATATAAAATATTAACCTGATTAAAGATTAAATCGGTTCGTTTTCTTCTTCTTCTCTTCCATTAATCGCGTCAGACCCCTCAGAGTTATCTGGTGACCGTCTGGAGGGGCCCGACCCCTAGGTTGAGACCCTCTGGACTAAAATATGTGACTGTATATAAAGTACATAAAAGTACACATCAGTAACATTGATGTTTTGTAATAATGTCTCAAAGAACCAGACATCAGACTTATGGGACAAATGAATCATTTGATGTGTTTATTATACTAGTACTTGTACTACGCTGATGTATTCATTACAGTAGTACTTGTACCCCTGTAGTTAAAGTACTTCTTGCAGTCCTCCCTCTGACCTCTTTGACGTTCAGCGCCGTCTTGAACTCGTTGATGTCGATCTCCTGGTCGTCTCCAGCGATGCTCTCAAACTGTTTGGTGACCCAGTCCAGCCAGCGGGCGTCCTCGTCCACACTCATGCTGCTGGAGGACAACACACGGTACTGCTCATTGTACTGCTGCTTATACTGCATAGTACTGCTGTGGTACTGCTGTAATACTGCATAGTACTGCTGTAGTACTGCTGTAGTACACACATGATGAATACTACGGACAGACTGATCAGAGGAAACAGAGGAAGACCTTCACCTTCATCATCTGACTAAGTACATTTACTCAGTAAGTACTGGAATACGCTTATAAGATACTTGTACTGTGCTTGAGTATTTCACTACATCTCAGATGTAAATATTGTACCTTTTACTTGAGTTACTTTAAAAATTTAAATACACTTGAATGTCGTCATAAAACACAAAAGCAGCTGAGAGAATAATCAGTTAAAGGTTTGTCATACAGACACAGAATCTAATGTAATAATAACAACACAGATTATTAGTAAGAGTATTATTAATATGAATATAAACATCACATGCTCTCAGATCTTTATCTGCAGTCAAAGCGTTGTGAACACCAGGTTATCTGAACATATTAAATATCCTCCGTGTGATGAAAACACAGCTCACCGTTTATGATTTATTCAAATAATAAAGTGTGAATACACATAAAAACTAACATCTCTATTATTAGTCTGCTGATCAAACAACAACAAACAGAATTAAATGTTTCAATATTCACTTCACTGAGATATGAGAGCAAGAAGAGAACATTTGAACTTGTTTTAAATAAAGATAGAACAGAATCATGTTCACCTGCTGAGAGAAGATTCCGTTTCATCCACTGGGTCTGATGCTTGTGTTCCTCCTCTTCATCGCCTCCTCTTCCTCTTCTCTGTCAGCTGCAGCTGACGTCCTCACGCTGAACATCTCTGTGGACGAACCGGGACACTGCAGCAGAGATGGGGACGCAGACCAGAACCCAACAGACCAGAACCCAACAGACCAGAACCAGACCAGACCAGAACAGACCAGAACCAGACCAGACCAGAACCACACCAGAACCCAACAGACCAGAACCAGACCAGACCAGAACAGACCAGAACCAGACCAGACCAGAACCACACCAGAACCCAACAGACCAGAACCCAACAGACCAGAACCAGACCAGACCAGAACAGAACCAGACCAGACCAGACCAGAACCACACCAGAACCCAACAGACCAGACCAGAACCCAACAGACCAGAACCCAACAGACCAGACCAGAACCACACCAGACCAGAACCACACCAGAACCAGACCAGAACCCAACAGACCAGAACCAGACCAGACCAGACCAGAACCACACCAGAACCCAACAGACCAGAACCAGACCAGAACCACACCAGACCAGAACCACACCAGACCAGAACCAGACCAGACCAGAACCCAACAGACCAGAACCACACCAGAACCCAACAGACCAGAACCCAACAGACCAGAACCAGACCAGAACCCAACAGACCAGAACCCAACAGACCAGAACCAGACCAGAACCACACCAGACCAGAACCAGACCAGACCAGAACCCAACAGACCAGAACCCAACAGACCAGAACCAGACAAGACCAGAACCACACCAGAACCCAACAGACCAGAACCAGACCAGACCCCAACAGACCAGAACCAGACCAGAACCCAACAGACCAGAACCCTACAGACCAGAACCAGACCAGACCAGAACCACACCAGACCAGAACCACACCAGACCAGAACCCAACAGACCAGAACCAGACCAGGCCAGACCAGACCAGAACCACACCAGAACCCAACAGACCAGAACCAGACCAGACCCCAACAGACCAGAACCAGACCAGACCAGAACCCAACAGACCAGAACCAGACCAGACCAGAACCACACCAGAACCACACCAGACCAGACCAGAACCCAACAGACCAGAACCACACCAGACCAGAACCACACCAGACCCCAACAGACCAGAACCAGACCAGACCCACACCAGAACCCAACAGACCAGACCAGAACCCAACAGACCAGAACCAGACCAGAACCCAACAGACCAGAACCAGACCAGACCCCAACAGACCAGAACCCAACAGACCAGAACCAGACCCAGACCAGAACCCAACAGACCAGAACCAGACCAGAACCCAACAGACCAGAACCCGAACAGACCAGAACCAGACCCCGAACAGACCAGAACCTGAACAGACCAGAACCAGACCCCAACAGACCAGAACCAGACCCACACCAGACCAGAACCCAACCAGACCAGACCAGAACCCAAGAAGACCAGAACCAGACCAGACAGGGTTCAGATACTAGTGATAATGTTTCATGTCTTCATGCTAAGCTATGAGACTTTTCCCCTTTTTTTCTAGTTATGCTAAATTAAGCTAGCAGTTCCTCTTGTTTACAGTCTTTACGCTATGCTAAGCTAGCTGTCCATAGTTTATTCCAGTCATTATTCTATGCTAAGCTAGCTGTTTAACCTAGTTTCTAGTCTTTGTGCTAAGCTAGCTATTTCTCATGTTTTCAGCCTTTAAGCTAAGCTAGCTATTTCCCCTTGTTACCAGGCTTTATGCAACATAAGCTAGTAGTTCCCCTTTGTTTCCAGACTTCATGCTAAGCTAAACTAGCGCTTCCTTCTCGTTTCCAGACTTTATGCTACGTAAACTAGTAGTCCCCGTCTTTCCAGACTTCACGCTAAACTAAGCTAGCTGTTCCCCATTGTTCCCAGGCTTTATGCTAAGCTAATCAGCAGCTGCTTGTAGCTTCAGCTTAAGCGTACAGAGTGAAATCAATCATCATGTTCATGAAGTTAAACGTGTGTAGAAACCCTCTTTATTAGAGCACAATAGCAAACATCAGGGATGAACCTGAGCTACAGTAAACATTATCCCTTC
>JAFEUB010001610.1:112500-245000 GCA_024529925.1 Ophthalmolycus amberensis | reverse complement strand
ACTTAAGTATCACCATAATAACGTATCGTGACTTAAGTATCGCCATAATAACGCATCGTGACTTAAGTATCGTGATAATATCATATCGTGACTTAAGTATCACCATAATATCGTATCGTGACTTAAGTATCGCGATAATATATCGTGACTTAAGTATCACCATAATTACGTATCGTGACTTAAGTATCACCATAATAACGTATTGTGACTTAAGTATCACCATAATAACGTATCGTGACTTAAGTATCGTGATAATATCGCATCGTGACTTAAGTATCGTGATAATATCATATCGTGACTTAAGTATCACCATAATATCGTATCGTGACTTAAGTATCGTGATAATATCATATCGTGACTTAAGTATCACCATAATATCGTATCGTGACTTAAGTATCGTGATAATATATCGTGACTTAAGTATCACCATAATAACGTATCGTGACTTAAGTATCACCATAATAACATATCGTGACTTAAGTATCACCATAATATCGTATCGTGACTTAAGTATCGTGATAATATATCGTGACTTAAGTATCACCATAATATCGTATCGTGACTTAAGTATCGTGATAATATATCGTGACTTAAGTATCACCATAATAACGTATCTTGACTTCAAATGTTATAATCCTGTAAACATTCTCTTGCATTCAGCACCAATATTTGCTGTATTACTGACAGTAGTACTACTAAGTTATTGAACATCGGTGAATGACTTCTGATGCCTGGAAAGACTGGAATCAACTAGCTTAGCTTAGCATAATATTAGTGCAGCCTCTGACCTTTGCTGTAGTTGTAGTTGATGGTCTTGCCCTGGGGGGGTTTGGGCAGAGACAGGGGGGTTTCCTCCGTGGGTAGATCCAGCAGAGAGTACTCCACAAACAGACGCACCACGCTAACGTCCCGGGACACCCGAGACTCCGGCCTCAAGCTCAGAGACACAACCTCCACCCGGAGCCTCTGCGAGGGCTGTGGAGGAGGTTAGTTTGGATAATAAGTCTCATGGTAATAGCTCATACTCACAGTAGTATAGAATGTATCTCTTCTGTTACTGTGTGGGACGGTTCACATCTGTTTGACCTGCACCGGCTCTTAATACTAAAGTAATAATTCATATTTCTAAATGTAAGTATGCAATAACATAACCGGCTTCTTTTGAAGTCGGTTATGTTAGATTCACATCATCAGCCTTTCTTTAGGTCAGCTGAGAGCAGACTGTCATTCATATATCACTCATCATTTAAGGTGTATTTATAAAAACTACAGAATGACTTGAAGGAAACGGTTTAACAGTAATAATCCCTCTGCTGTGAAACATCAGACTGACGTGGATTTACAGAATGTTCAGATTGTCGTGTTTCACTTTGGTTTCTTTGTTTGTCAGCAGGAACACAGAAGAAACTACCGGCCTGATGAAGTGTGTCGCATGAACCAGAGGAGCAGATCGTCCAACTGTGAGAACTTTTATTTTATGTTATCTCTTCAGCTTCTGTTCCACTGTTCACCTCATATGAACAACAACTCTCTGAGCCCATCATTACAGCTGCAAACATTACTGGATTCATGGATTTTAGGTCTGTGTCCACATGGAGCTCAGGAAAGAGAAGCTGTGTGCAGCTGCTCCTCCTCTAGACGACCACATACCAACGTTACAGTAAACCTAATATCTATGAGTTATAATAACCTGATGCTCCTCATGTTAATGTTACAGTAAAACTAATGTCTATGAGTTATATTAACCTGATGCTCCTCATGTTAATGTTACAGTAAAACTAATGTCTATGAGTTATATTAACCTGATGCTCCTCATGTTAATGTTACAGTAAACCTAATGTCTATGAGTTATAATAACCTGATGCTCCTCATGTTAATGTTACAGTAAACCTAATATCTATGAGTTATAATAACCTGATGCTCCTCATGTTAATGTTACAGTAAAACTAATGTCTATGAGTTATATTAACCTGATGCTCCTCATGTTAACGTTACAGTAAACCTAATATCTATGAGTTATATTAACCTGATGCTCCTCATGTTAATGTTACAGTAAAACTAATGTCTATGAATTATATTAACCTGATGCTCCTCATGTTAACGTTACAGTAAACCTAATATCTATGAGTTATATTAACCTGATGCTCCTCATGTTAATGTTACAGTAAAACTAATGTCTATGAGTTATATTAACCTGATGCTCCTCATGTTAATGTTACAGTAAACCTAATGTCTATGAGTTATAATAACCTGATGCTCCTCATGTTAATGTTACAGTAAACCTAATGTCTATGAGTTATAATAACCTGATGCTCCTCATGTTAATGTTACAGTAAACCTAATATCTATGAGTTATATTAACCTGATGCTCCTCATGTTAATGTTACAGTAAAACTAATGTCTATGAGTTATATTAACCTGATGCTCCTCATGTTAACGTTACAGTAAACCTAATATCTATGAGTTATATTAACCTGATGCTCCTCATGTTAATGTTACAGTAAACCTAATATCTATGAGTTATAATAACCTGATGCTCCTCATGTTAATGTTACAGTAAACCTAATATCTATGAGTTATAATAACCTGATGCTCCTCATGTTAATGTTACAGTAAACCTAATATCTATGAGTTATAATAACCTGATGCTCCTCATGTTAATGTTACAGTAAAACTAATGTCTATGAGTTATAATAACCTGATGCTCCTCATGTTAATGTTACAGTAAACCTAATATCTATGAGTTATAATAACCTGATGCTCCTCATGTTAATGTTACAGTAAACCTAATATCTATGAGTTATAATAACCTGATGCTCCTCATGTTAATGTTACAGTAAAACTAATGTCTATGAGTTATAATAACCTGATGCTCCTCATGTTAATGTTACAGTAAAACTAATATATATGAGTTATATTAACCTGATGCTCCTCATGTTAATGTTACAGTAAACCTAATGTCTATGAGTTATAATAACCTGATGCTCCTCATGTTAATGTTACAGTAAACCTAATATCTATGAGTTATATTAACCTGATGCTCCTAATGTTAATGTTACAGTAAACCTAATATATATGAGTTATAATTAGCCTGATGCTCCTCATGTTAATGTTACAGTAAACCTAATATCTATGAGTTATATTAACCTGATGCTCCTCATGTTAATGTTACAGTAAACCTAATATCTATGAGTTATAATAACCTGATGCTCCTCATGTTAATGTTACAGTAAACCTAATATCTATGAGTTATATTAACCTGATGCTCCTAATGTTAATGTTACAGTAAACCTAATATATATGAGTTATATTAAGCCTGATGCTCCTAATGTTAATGTTACAGTAAACCTAATATATATGAGTTATAATAGCCTGATGCTCCTCATGTTAATGTTACAGTAAACCTAATATCTATGAGTTATATTAACCTGATGCTCCTCATGTTAATGTTACAGTAAACCTAATATCTATGAGTTATAATAACCTGATGCTCCTCATGTTAATGTTACAGTAAACCTAATGTCTATGAGTTATAATAACCTGATGCTCCTCATGTTAATGTTACAGTAAACCTAATATCTATGAGTTATATTAACCTGATGCTCCTCATGTTAATGTTACAGTAAACCTAATATCTATGAGTTATATTAACCTGATGCTCCTCATGTTAATGTTACAGTAAACCTAATATCTATGAGTTATATTAACCTGATGCTCCTCATGTTAATGTTACAGTAAACCTAATATCTATGAGTTATATTAACCTGATGCTCCTCATGTTAATGTTACAGTAAACCTAATATCTATGAGTTATATTAACCTGATGCTCCTAATGTTAATGTTACAGTAAACCTAATATCTATGAGTTATAATAACCTGATGCTATTCATGTTAATGTTACAGTAAACCTAATGTCTATGAGTTATATTAACCTGATGCTCCTAATGTTAATGTTACAGTAAACCTAATATCTATGAGTTATATTAACCTGATGCTCCTCATGTTAATGTTACAGTAAACCTAATATCTATGAGTTATATTAACCTGATGCTCCTCATGTTAACGTTACAGTAAACCTAATATCTATGAGTTATAATAACCTGATGCTCCTCATGTTAACGTTACAGTAAACCTAATATCTATGAGTTATAATAACCTGATGCTCCTCATGTTAACGTTACAGTAAAACTAATGTCTATGAGTTATATTAACCTGATGCTCCTCATGTTAACGTTACAGTAAACCTAATATCTATGAGTTATATTAACCTGATGCTCCTCATGTTAATGTTACAGTAAACCTAATATCTATGAGTTATATTAACCTGATGCTCCTCATGTTAATGTTACAGTAAACCTAATATCTATGAGTTATATTAACCTGATGCTCCTCATGTTAACGTTACAGTAAACCTAATATCTATGAGTTATAATAACCTGATGCTCCTCATGTTAACGTTACAGTAAAACTAATGTCTATGAGTTATATTAACCTGATGCTCCTCATGTTAATGTTACAGTAAACCTAATATCTATGAGTTATATTAACCTGATGCTCCTCATGTTAATGTTACAGTAAACCTAATATCTATGAGTTATATTAACCTGATGCTCCTCATGTTAATGTTACAGTAAACCTAATATCTATGAGTTATAATAACCTGATGCTCCTCATGTTAATGTTACAGTAAACCTAATATCTATGAGTTATATTAACCTGATGCTCCTAATGGTAATGTTACAGTAAACCTAATATCTATGAGTTATAATAACCTGATGCTCCTCATGTTAATGTTACAGTAAACCTAATATCTATGAGTTATAATAACCTGATGCTCCTCATGTTAATGTTACAGTAAACCTAATATCTATGAGTTATAATAACCTGATGCTCCTCATGTTAATGTTACAGTAAACCTAATATCTATGAGTTATATTAACCTGATGCTCCTCATGTTAATGTTACAGTAAACCTAATATCTATGAGTTATAATAACCTGATGCTCCTCATGTTAATGTTACAGTAAACCTAATATCTATGAGTTATATTAACCTGATGCTCCTCATGTTAACGTTACAGTAAAACTAATGTCTATGAATTATATTAACCTGATGCTCCTCATGTTAATGTTACAGTAAACCTAATATCTATGAGTTATATTAACCTGATGCTCCTCATGTTAATGTTACAGTAAACCTAATATCTATGAGTTATATTAACCTGATGCTCCTCATGTTAACGTTACAGTAAAACTAATGTCTATGAATTATATTAACCTGATGCTCCTCATGTTAACGTTACAGTAAACCTAATATCTATGAGTTATATTAACCTGATGCTCCTCATGTTAACGTTACAGTAAACCTAATATCTATGAGTTATATTAACCTGATGCTCCTCATGTTAACGTTACAGTAAACCTAATATATATGAGTTATATTAACCTGATGCTCCTCATGTTAATGTTACAGTAAACCTAATATATATGAGTTATATTAACCTGATGCTCCTCATGTTAATGTTACAGTAAACCTAATATCTATGAGTTATATTAACCTGATGCTCCTCATGTTAATGTTACAGTAAACCTAATGTCTATGAGTTATAATAACCTGATGCTCCTCATGTTAACGTTACAGTAAACCTAATATCTATGAGTTATATTAACCTGATGCTCATGTTAACGTTACAGTAAAACTAATGTCTATGAATTATATTAACCTGATGCTCCTCATGTTAATGTTACAGTAAACCTAATATCTATGAGTTATATTAACCTGATGCTCCTCATGTTAACGTTACAGTAAAACTAATGTCTATGAATTATATTAACCTGATGCTCCTCATGTTAATGTTACAGTAAACCTAATATCTATGAGTTATATTAACCTGATGCTCCTCATGTTAATGTTACAGTAAACCTAATATCTATGAGTTATATTAACCTGATGCTCCTCATGTTAACGTTACAGTAAACCTAATATCTATGAGTTATATTAACCTGATGCTCCTCATGTTAACGTTACAGTAAACCTAATATCTATGAGTTATATTAACCTGATGCTCCTCATGTTAATGTTACAGTAAACCTAATATCTATGAGTTATATTAACCTGATGCTCCTCATGTTAACGTTACAGTAAACCTAATATCTATGAGTTATATTAACCTGATGCTCCTCATGTTAACGTTACAGTAAAACTAATGTCTATGAATTATATTAACCTGATGCTCCTCATGTTAACGTTACAGTAAACCTAATATCTATGAGTTATATTAACCTGATGCTCCTCATGTTAACGTTACAGTAAAACTAATGTCTATGAATTATATTAACCTGATGCTCCTCATGTTAACGTTACAGTAAACCTAATATCTATGAGTTATATTAACCTGATGCTCCTCATGTTAACGTTACAGTAAACCTAATATCTATGAGTTATATTAACCTGATGCTCCTCATGTTAATGTTACAGTAAACCTAATATATATGAGTTATATTAACCTGATGCTCCTCATGTTAATGTTACAGTAAACCTAATATCTATGAGTTATATTAACCTGATGCTCCTCATGTTAATGTTACAGTAAACCTAATATCTATGAGTTATATTAACCTGATGCTCCTCATGTTAATGTTACAGTAAACCTAATATCTATGAGTTATATTAACCTGATGCTCATGTTAACGTTACAGTAAAACTAATGTCTATGAATTATATTAACCTGATGCTCCTCATGTTAATGTTACAGTAAACCTAATATCTATGAGTTATATTAACCTGATGCTCCTCATGTTAACGTTACAGTAAAACTAATGTCTATGAATTATATTAACCTGATGCTCCTCATGTTAATGTTACAGTAAACCTAATATCTATGAGTTATATTAACCTGATGCTCCTCATGTTAATGTTACAGTAAACCTAATATCTATGAGTTATATTAACCTGATGCTCCTCATGTTAACGTTACAGTAAACCTAATATCTATGAGTTATATTAACCTGATGCTCCTCATGTTAACGTTACAGTAAACCTAATATCTATGAGTTATATTAACCTGATGCTCCTCATGTTAATGTTACAGTAAACCTAATATCTATGAGTTATATTAACCTGATGCTCCTCATGTTAATGTTACAGTAAACCTAATATCTATGAGTTATATTAACCTGATGCTCCTCATGTTAATGTTACAGTAAACCTAATATATATGAGTTATATTAACCTGATGCTCCTCATGTTAACGTTACAGTAAACCTAATATATATGAGTTATAATAACCTGATGCTCCTCATGTTAATGTTACAGTAAACCTAATGTCTATGAGTTATATTAACCTGATGCTCCTCATGTTAACGTTACAGTAAACCTAATATCTATGAGTTATATTAACCTGATGCTCCTCATGTTAACGTTACAGTAAACCTAATATCTATGAGTTATAATAACCTGATGCTCCTCATGTTAACGTTACAGTAAACCTAATATATATGAGTTATAATAACCTGATGCTCCTCATGTTAATGTTACAGTAAACCTAATGTCTATGAGTTATATTAACCTGATGCTCCTCATGTTAACGTTACAGTAAACCTAATCTTTCATCTCTTTCTCTAACGATATAAATTGATGGATAATGTGAATAACTTCTGTTTACCAACAGCAGACCGACTTCAGCTCAATGGTGTTCACTCAGAAACTAAATCGAAGTGAAGCTGCACAACGCTCCTCTGCGAGGCGTTCACTGACCTTCCTCCCTGCCGGCCGTCCGTGAACTATGCAGTCATCGCTGTCGGACTGAGAGGAGGCGCTCTGACCTCCTCCGGCTGCCGAGGCCTCGTCCACCTCTGATCCAGCAGGGAGGTGAACACACACACGGTTAGAGCAGCAGAAGAAGACGATGCTCTCACAGGGATGTCGTTAACATTGATGAAGGCTGCTCTGCAGATTATTGACACACTCACTGTTCATGTCTCTGCTCAGCAAACACAAACATCTGCACCTCGGAGTGAGTTAGTGTGAATCCAAATAACACCAAAGTACTACAGAGGGTTTGTATAGCAAGCAGAGAACCTCCACGCAACAACATTCAGTGTTTATCAGTGTTATTCCAGCTTTATCTTCATCACAGTCTTCATCATGTCACTTGACCCCTTAATTCGATCCACCAACACTTCCTCACCTTCCACGATGTCCTCAGAGATCTCAGAGTCGTCAGAATGAGACCGAGAGTCGGCCGGGACCAGCTGGCCTTCAGAGAAGTGAGACTCTTCTTCTTCTGCATCCTCTTCCTCTGCAGCGCTGTGAGGAGGAGCTGACGAAGGCTGCACACACAGAACACACTGGTTTATTACACATCAGTTGTTCTGCTGCAGACAGGAGGAAGAGTCTGAGTCACACTAGAAGTTCATACATCTACTCCAGAATGTTCCTGATGAACTTCTTAAAGGGACAGTGTGTCACATTTAGGGGGTTTATTGGCAGCAATGGAATATAATATTCATAACGATGTTTTAATCAGTGTATTAACACCTGAAACTAATAATTGTTGTGTTTTATTTAGCTTAGAAAAAGACATTTATATCTACTGAGGGAGCGGGTCGTGTTTCATGGAGTCGGCCATCTTGAACCGCCATGTTTCTACGGCAGCCCAGAGCGGACAAACACGAGCAAACACTGGCTCTAGAGACTTTCAGGTTTTCACATCATCTAAAAGGAGGTGATGGGTTCCACACTCGGTATTACACACTACCTACATTCATACACTTTCACTGCAGTCAGGACTTCCAGCTGCAGTGGAGCATTATTACAGGGTGCTATTAGTACTTTACTGCAGTGAATGACCGGAACACTTCCTCCACCACAGCGGGCTGTTGTGTCTGCTGTATATGATTCATTATACTGTCACAGTGATATGTATACAGAGACTCTGTACCTTTATAACAGGAGGTAAAGTCTCTCTCCTGTCTGCAGACACATCGTCCTCCACCTGAACAGAGGAAACAGCTGAGATCGGCTTTCTAACACATGACCACTTGTACCGATCTTTGTTAGCTTTTACTGTCAGTTAAACAAGTTCAAGTCTCGATGACGGAGAGTAAAGCTTTCATATCGAGTCGATGTAGAATAGAATGAAACCAGAGTGTCGTCTCTTGTTCCTTACTGCAGCACCAGCTCTCAGCCAGTGACTCTGCTTCCCCTCCATGAACGACCTCCGCCTGGCAGACGAGCTGAACGAGTTCTACTGTCGCTTTGATGGACAATGGGACAGTCCTGACCCCACCCCCCACAGCTCCATCAACCAGCCCCAGACCACCAGCCCCCCCTCCCCCAGCCCAGCAGGGGAGGGGGGGCTCTGTACCACATCAGCTCCATCACCAAGAAGGCTCAGCAGAGGATGTACTTCCTGAGGCAGCTGAAGAAGTTCAACCTGCCAAAGACAATGATGGTGCATTTCTACAGAGCCATCATTGAGTCCATCCTCTGCTCCTCCATCACCGTCTGGTACGCTGCAGCCACAGCCAAGGACAAGCGCATCATTCGCTCTGCTCTGCCAGGAGGCTGAGGTCCATCAGGACCAAGACCTCCATCAGGACCAAGACCGTCTCTTCATCAGTAGAATCCTCACCTGGTCCTCTGGAGCTGACGGATCGATGAATGTCACCTTTCTAACAGCCGGTCCGTCCTTCACTCGCATCCTCGGTCTGAGTTTCGGCCGCTTGGCCTGATGGGGAAAAAAACACATTCAGCAGCTAAACACACCCAACGTTCCCTCAGATGGTTCAGAGAGTCTGCTGACCTGTGACCCGGAGGGTGAGACAGGGGGGGGTGTGTCTTCCTCCTGCAGCGTGTCCTCCTCTTCGTGCCGCTCTGTGGTCGTCCTCTCCGCCTCCTCGGCAGCCGTGATGGAGGATGATGGAGGAAAGTAGGTGGAGCTCCACTTCAGAGTCACTTCAATGAGGCCGGAGGAGAGTCCGGAGGGATCGGTGAGCTCGAAGAGTCCTGAGGGAACAAAGACATACGATAGAAGACAAATACTAATACAAATACTAATACTAATACAAATACTAATACGTCCATGAATCAGAATCACAATCAGCTTTATTGGCGCATACATGCAACTCTGTATGAGCTTAACTTCCTCATGCAGGTTACTGCCACGGTACAGACTACAGGTTCATGCTTCACCTACACTCCCCTGGGTCCTAAGTCCCTCTATGTACCAACGTACATTCATAACTAATACCACACATATTACGGTAATCAGCGTTGCACATGTGTCTGACCACAATACCAAGAAAAGAAAAAAAGAAATGATTAATTAAATGATTGTTTGAGTTTTTAAAGTGTTTTGTGTGTAATATGTATAATAAGCATCATTTAGTATCACTACTGAGAATCTAACAACATAAAAACATGACGTAGATAGGTTTGCAGTTTTCAAGATGAATATTTAAATATCATCTCTTCCACACATGAAGATAAAGTTGTGAACACCGGCTGAATATCTATGATCAGAATCATTATAACTGTGTTATAACTGCTGCTGTGTGAAGGGAATACTGCTGCTAACAACAACCTGATGTGTTTAAAGCAGCGTCGGAAATACACGAGGGCAAAGGGCAAAAATGCCCCTAAGAAATATCATTTTGCCCCCGATATCACTAGGAGAGGGGCAAAAAATGCCCCCGAACTTTCTAAAGACAGAAATAAATGGAGCGCTTCTTAATCAGACCTGAGACTGAGAGACCGCGGTCAACTCAGCAGACACTCACATGTTAGTGCACCTCTACGCTGACATTCACGGTAAACTCATTCAAACGCACAGATCGGGGGCGAGCGAAGGACTTTGAAAGTTAACGGAAAGATTAACGTGAGACAACATCCGGTTTCTTCAGACGAACATCCGGTTTTCAGAATAAGATGCCAACAAAGTATAAATATTGCATAATGGAAATTAGATTAAATGAATTATATTCACATTAAGTATAAAACATGCTACCTGCATCTCGTGAGTTAAAGGTAAAATACACCTAAAGTGTCTTTATTCTTTGATTTGAGGGTTGCTGGAAATGAATAATACCTGACTGACAGTCAACTAAGATATTTTACTAAGTAAAAACTGAACTGAATTTGTACCTTCAAATGGCACATTTCTTTTAACTTTTAAGGTGCTATAAAATTGTTTCTCAATAATTCCATACAATGACTGATGTATATGTAATCAAGGCATCGTTGACTTAATAATTGTTAATAGTTGTTTAGAAAATGTAATAATAACAATAAATAACCACAAATAAATAAGAATAAAATTGAATATGATTGAATATGATTTATGTTTGTTTTTTGTTCAAAAAAATCTAAGAAAACACTTTGAATCTGTAGACTACTGCCTAATAGTCTTATTATTGCCATTTGATGACAATTGCTCATATACTGTAAGCCTAAATAAGTATATTTATTATTTAGAACAAAGGTTCAATGTTATTTCACAAGTTTCAAAAAGTGCCCCCAATTTATTGAAAATGCCCTGGATCTCAGTCAGTGGGGACAAAAATTGCCCCCAAAAAAATATGTAAATTTCCTACCCTGGTTTAAAGTGTTTACACCAAATGTTATTGACCTTTGTTCAAAAGGTCAATAACATTTGGTTTGTAAACATCAGGTGATTTTATATATGTTATGAAATCAACACAACAGAAGAGCAATGTGTGTTGAAATACTATTCTGTGAATAATTTAAGCAAGGCAAGTTTATTTGTACAGCACATTTCAACAACAAGGTAATTCAAAGTGCTTCACATAAAACCATTAAAAGCATCAAAACATCAGACTCACCTGTGATCTCCTGGTCCTGGACCAGAGGCAGCAGAGGGACCCGGGTCTTCCCCAGGTACGTGTCCATCTTCTCCTCTTTGTAGTCGAACACGTAGAGCACCAGGTCCTCAGACCTCAGGTACCGGTCCAGGTCCTGGTCCACGTGGACCGGGTAAGACTTGAGGTCACCGAGGTCCGGGTCACAGCGTTCGTGCACGGTGGCGGTCGGGTAGTCGGGGAAGTCATAGAACTTGTAGACCACGTAGGGACTTGGACACCCGGACCCGCCGGACCTCTTTAGGTCTCTGCAGCAGTGGACCGTGATGAAGAGCTTGTTCAGGGAGCCTTCAGGTACCTGTGAGTCCTGGTTCAGGGTGGCGCCGACGTAACCCGACACCTTTACCTTCTCTCTGTAGAGACGGAACGTCTCCGTCATCGGGACCTTCAACCTCAACCAGTAGTCCACAGAACCAAAGGACCGGGTCTCCTCAGATACACCTGGTGAACAAGTAACATCTAGTCACATATAAACTATATAGAGCCAAAGGAACGAGCCTTATCTGGTCTGTGATCCGGTCTCTGGTCTGGTCTCTGGTCTGGTCTGGTCTGGTCTTAGTTCTCTGGTCTGGTCTCTGGTCTGGTCTCTGGTCTGGTCTCAGTTCTCTGGTCTGGTTTGGTCTCAGTTCTCTGGTCTGGTCTGGTCTCAGTTCTCTGGTCTGGTCTCTGGTCTGGTCTCAGGTCTCTGGTCTGGTCTCTGGTCTGGTTTGGTCTCAGTTCTCTGGTCTGGTCTGGTCTCAGTTCTCTGGTCTGGTCTCTGGTCTGGTCTCTGGTCTGGTCTCAGTTCTGGTCTCTGGTCTGGTCTCTGGTCTGGTCTCAGTTCTCTGATCTGGTCTCACTCACCGACCAGTGGCACGGTGCCCTGAACTTTCCCGTCTCGCTCCATCAGCTGGTGCAGGTGGATCCGACCTGTGGCCACGGTCCTCCAGTCCAGACCCTGAGCCTGGTGCAGCTCCAGGTTCACCGATCCTCCGAGCAGGAAGTCCAGCAGCCGCTGGTCCACCGTGACCACGTACCGAGACGTGAACCCGAACCGCGGCGTGCGGCCCACAGACACCGGAGTGGAGTGAAGCTCGAACAGGTAGAAGGAGTAGGTGATGAAGGTGGAGGGCTCAGAGTCCCCCAGAGACCTCAACACAGACGGAGACAACGTGGCTCCGACCACCTGGAGCTCCACCAGGTTCTCCTCTCGGTCCAGAGGAGGAGACTCCTCTTCATCATCCTCCTCATCCTCATCTTCAGCTGGGACGTCCCGTCTGAACACAGAGGTTCTGGTGCCATCAGACACGCCTCTGAGCTGAGCTGGAGGAGGAGGAGGAGGAGCAGGAGCAGCAGGAGGAGGAGCAGGAGGAGGAGCAGCAGGAGGAGGAGCAGCAGGAGGAGCAGCAGGAGGAGGAGGAGCAGGAGGAGGAGGAGCAGGAGGAGGAGCAGCAGGAGGAGCAGCAGGAGGAGGAGGAGCAGGAGGAGGAGCAGCAGGAGGAGGAGCAGGAGGAGGAGCAGCAGGAGGAGGAGCAGCAGGAGGAGCAGCAGGAGCAGGAGGAGCAGGAGGAGGAGGAGCAGGAGGAGGAGCAGCAGGAGGAGCAGCAGGAGGAGGAGGAGCAGGAGGAGGAGGAGCAGGAGCAGGAGGAGGAGCAGGAGGAGCAGGAGCAGCAGGAGGAGGAGCAGGAGCAGGAGCAGGAGCAGGAGGAGCAGGAGCAGCAGGAGGAGGAGCAGGAGCAGGAGCAGGAGCAGGAGGAGGAGCAGGAGCAGCAGGAGGAGGAGCAGGAGCAGGAGGAGCAGGAGCAGGAGCAGCAGGAGGAGGAGCAGGAGGAGGAGCAGAAGGAGGACACATGAAGACATGAACACATGAAGACATGAAGACATGTTCAGCACCAGCTGTGAGGGTGAACACATGAAGACATGAAGACATGAACACATGAACACATGAACACATGAAGACATGAACATATGAAGACATGAAGACATGAACACATGAAGACATGTTCAGCACCAGCTGTGAGGGTGAACACATGAAGACATGAAGACATGAACACATGAAGACATGAACACATGAACACATGAAGACATGAACACATGAACACATGAACACATGAACACATGAAGACATGTTCAGCACCAGCTGTGAGGGTGAACACATGAAGACATGACATGAAGACATGAACACATGAACACATGAAGACATGAACACATGAAGACATGTTCAGCACCAGCTGTGAGGGTGAACACATGAAGACATGAAGACATGAAGACATGAACACATGAAGACATGTTCAGCACCAGCTGTGAGGGTGAACACATGAAGACATGACATGAAGACATGAACACATGAACACATGAAGACATGAACACATGAAGACATGTTCAGCACCAGCTGTGAGGGTGAACACATGAAGACATGAAGACATGAACACATGAAGACATGAACACATGAAGACATGGACACATGAAGACATGAACACATGAAGACATGTTCAGCACCAGCTGTGAGGGTGAACACATGACATGAAGACATGAAGACATGAACACATGAAGACATGAACACATGAAGACATGTTCAGCACCAGCTGTGAGGGTGAACACATGAAGACATGAAGACATGAACACATGAACACATGAAGACATGAACACATGAACACATGAAGACATGTTCAGCACCAGCTGTGAGGGTGAACACATGAAGACATGAAGACATGAACACATGAACACATGAAGACATGTTCAGCACCAGCTGTGAGGGTGAAGACATGAAGACATGAAGACATGAACACATGTTCAGTACCAGCAGTGAGGGTGAACACAAACATGAAGACATGAACACATGAAGACATGAACACATGAAGACATGTTCAGCACCAGCTGTGAGGGTGAACACATGAAGACATGAAGACATGAAGACATGAAGACGTGAAGACATGAAGACATGTTCAGCACCAGCTGTGAGGGTGAACACATGAAGACATGAAGACATGAACACATGAAGACGTGAAGACATGAAGACATGTTCAGCACCAGCTGTGAGGGTGAACACATGAAGACATGAACACATGAAGACATGAAGACATGAACACATGAAGACATGAACACATGAAGACATGAAGACATGCACACATGAAGACATGAACACATGAAGACATGAACACATGAAGACATGTTCAGCACCAGCTGTGACGGTGAACACATGAAGACATGAAGACATGAACACATGAAGACATGAACACGTGAAGACATGTTCAGCACCACCTGTGAGGGTGAACACATTAAGACATGAAGACATGAACAGATGAACACATGAACACATGAAGACATGAACACATGAAGACATGTTCAGCACCAGCTGTGAGGGTGAACACATGAAGACATGAACACATGTTCAGCACCAGCTGTGAGGGTGAACACATGAAGACATGAAGACATGAACACATGAACACATGAAGACATGAAGACATGAAGACATGAACACATGAAGACATGAACACATGAACACATGAAGACATGAACACATGAACACATGAAGACATGAAGACATGAAGACATGTTCAGCACCAGCTGTGAAGGTGAACACATGAAGACATGAAGACATGAAGACATGAACACATGTTCAGCACCAGCTGTGAGGGTGAACACATGAAGACATGAAGACATGAAGACATGAACACATGTTCAGCACCAGCTGTGAAGGTGAACACATGAAGACATGAAGACATGTTCAGCACCAGCTGTGAAGGTGAAGACATGAAGACATGAAGACATGTTCAGCACCAGCTGTGAAGGTGAAGACATGAAGACATGAACACATGTTCAGCACCAGCTGTGAAGGTGAACACATGAAGACATGAAGACATGTTCAGCACCAGCTGTGAAGGTGAACACATGAAGACACTAACCCTCCAGTCTCTGGATCTTAGCAGCTCTAGAGTCCAGCAGAGCGGCCTGATGCTGCAGCTTCTGATCCCACGTCACTCTGTTAGTCTCCATCTGGTTCAGGACGGCCTCCAGCTCCACCTGGATTATTTTAAATATATAAATATATATATATATATATATATATATCGTATATATACACACACATATATATATATATATCGTATATATACACACATTATATATATATATATATATATATATATATATATATATATATATATATATATACATATATATACACATATGATAAAAACATAGTTTGAAGCTAAATGTTGCTGAGGTTCCACTTTTCCATATTTAGACGTGATAATCGACGTGTGAAGACATCGACCCGTCACACAGAACAGAACGACGACCATGTTGGATTCACTGATGATGAGGATGATGAGGATGATGATGAAGAGACATGAATATGAAGGTCTGCA
Source organism: Ophthalmolycus amberensis (assembly GCA_024529925.1). NCBI lineage: Eukaryota > Metazoa > Chordata > Actinopteri > Perciformes > Zoarcidae > Ophthalmolycus > Ophthalmolycus amberensis. Next base: position 228,773 of record JAFEUB010001610.1, on the reverse strand, counting down.
TGTAAACAGGAATATTCGTGAGTCCTAATATCCAGCAGCGTGTAACGGATCATAAGGAATATGTGGAGCTTGTAAAGGTCGTGAATGGTTGTAACGGTGGAGAACTTCAGCTCCTAAACATGCTGCGGGGTCCCAGCTCTCCTTCCACAGAGAACAGGTGACGGTGGATCATATAAACAAAGTGTGATGGTCCTGCTGAGCCTCACCTTGTAGTCCCTGCTGATCCGGCCCTCCATGCTGAGGAGGTTCCTGGTCTTCTCCAGCTCCTGGATGGTCTCAGCGTGAGCGGCTCGCAGCTCTCTGACTCCATCCTCCTCCACCTCCTTCAGGAAGATCAGGTCTCCACTCCTCTGGGACTTACGCCTCTGTGGGGAGACCAGGGGTTAGACCTCAGGACCAGTATGGACCAGGATGACCCAGGGTGGACCAGGGTGGACCATCACCCCTCTAGAGCTTTACTACTCAGTACTGGAGTCATTGAACACTCTGAACATCTTTTAGGTCACATTTGTCTCCTCCTTGTTGTCCCATGACTGCTGGTCTCAGATGAATCCATCATCACTTCATCGTTTCACTGAGGAGCTGTTATGGGAAAATATGTCATAGTCCTATGCTTTAGGGTTAAAGCCAGGTGTCTTGTTAAGTCTTTAGAAGTGCAGGCACCCAACCTTGTTTCTTCTAACATGACAGAGAATACAGGGAACTAAACCAAGACTTTTTAGGATGGTGCCAGCGGAACCGCCTCCACATCAACTCCAGCAAGACCAAGGAGCTGGTGGTGGACTTCCGCCGGGGCAAACGCCCTCCTCCGACACCGGTGAGCATCCAGGGACTGGACATTGAGGTCGTGAAGTCGTATAAGTACCTGGGTGTTCACTTGAACAATAAACTGGACTGGACTGACCACGCTCACGCTCTCTATAAAAAAGGACAGAGCAGACTCTTTCTGCTGAGGAGACTGAGGTCTTTTGGGGTGCAGGGAGCACTCCTGAAGACCTTCTTCGACTCCGTGGTGGCATCAGCCATCTTCTATGGAGTGGTCTTCTGGAACAGCAGCATCGCGGCAGCTAACAGGAGGAGACTGGACAAACTGGTGAGGAAGGCCAGCAGCGTGCTGGGATGTCCACTGGATACTGTGGAGGTGGTGGGAGACAGGAGGATGATGGCGAAGCTCTCATCCCTGATGAGCCACGCCTCCCACCCCATGCGGGACACTCTGGCAGCTCTGCACAGCTCCTTCAGTCACCGGCTGATTCACCCCCGGTGTCTGAGGGAGAGGTACCGCAAGTCCTTTCTCCCCGCTGCTGTCAGGCTGCACAACAAACTGCTCTCGGTGGACAACTAACACTTGAACACTTGAACACGAACACTTTGCACACACTGAACACTTTAATTCATTCACCTGGTGCAATATCTCATCTAATCCGTGCAATATCCAATACGTTTAAGTATTTACCTGATCCGCCTGTATATTCTGTATATTCTGTATATACTGGCATATTTTTATTTAGTATATCTAATACTCTTCTTACTGTCTTATTTTATTACTGTTCTACTGTTTAGTTTATTATATTACTTGATTTTTATCTTTCATTTATTACTTGTGAGCAATGCTGCTGTAATCCTGTAATTTCCCCACTGAGGGACTAATAAAGGATTATCTTATCTTATCTTATCTTATCTTATCTTATCTTCTAAATGATTCTAGTAAGTTTCGAATCCAGGTGTCTTGTTATCTGTTATCTTGTGAATTGTTATCTTGTGCATTGTTTTCTGTCTTCAAAGATGGATCACACGGAGGGTCTTGATTACGGTATTTTCCTTTATGAGCATTAGCTGAAGGGCATGACCCTCCTTAGGCATTTATGATGTATGATAGTAAAACAGGCTTTTTCCATCTCTGCAATACTGTGACTTAACTCTTTGACCAGGTCACAGTGACATCAAAGGAAGCATCAGGCTGGGTGTATCAATGGTTTATTGTGGGGCAAACTGATAACAAAGGGATTTGTAAACTGGCCATAAAGCGCCTTCAGGTTATCGTAAAGACAGGATACTAAGATTCAAAGGAAAACAACTGCTTTGACTGTTTTCTTCTTCTGTCCTCCTTTGTTTATTCTTGTTTGCGAACCAAGATAACAGCATGCTGGCTGGTTGAGTATAAATGTCCATGCATTTGACTATGTTGTCAGAGCACCTCTAGCAGATGACGGAGATGTGTCTGTGAGACAGTGCTCTCTTCGCTTGCAAGCGAAATAAATTGACTATTACAACTTTGATCGTTCATCCAGACTCTGTTTCATTTGACATTGAATTGATAACACTTTGACACTCTTCTCCCGAATATTCATAGAAATATTCCACAACAGAGCTCACGCTGTAATGTTTCTACACTCTCTGGTTCAAGGAAACGGTTCGAGACATGAAGAATACAATGCTTTTGATGAAACACCATTTTAAGCTTAGTTTTGGTTTCTTTTTGTGACGGAAGAGTTCGTCACACGTGATGTGTTCAAGGACCGTCGGAAAGATGAAAATATGAGGATAATGACGTTTTGTACAGCTAGCAGCTCGTTGAGGTGTAGTTTGTGGGGTTCAGTCTCCAGGTAACAAGGAACAAACGCTCACCTTGATGAGCAGCAGAGCCTCGGTGAGTTCAGCCACGTCGTACTCCGTCTCCTTTAACAGACACAACACCAGTGAAGCTTTGCAGTGACCTTATTAATATAATTAGTATTAATAGGATTAATATCTCACCTTGCTGTAGAACGTCAGACGACCATTTAGCTCCTCCAGCTGCTGCTTCTGCTCCACAAACTGGACTCGAAGTTTCTGATTTTCTTCTGTCAGCTTCTCGTTTGTGTCTGAAATGAAAAATCATTATTCATATATATATATATATATATATATTTCCTCATGAACATGAAAGCTACATATAAACATGGAGGAGCCTGTTTATCATTACCTCTCTCAGCTTTGATCTTATCCAGGATCTCGTTCTTGTCGACCAGGTCGGCCTTCAGAGCCTCCTCCAGCTGAGAGATCTGAAGCTTCAGCTGCTGATCCTGGATCTGATAACGCCGCTGAAGGGACACGTCGAAGGCACTGGAGACACACGGAGACATGAAGACGTTAAAGTCATGACGTCTGACTACAAACACGATTGTCTCTGTAGGAGCTAGCATCACCTTCTTAGCTTAGCATTTGTTGGTGAGAATTAAACGTATCGGGTCTGTTTTTTCTGGGTTAAAATAACAAAATCTAAAAATCATTCTCCACCTTTTATGTTCATGTCCAATCAGTGGTGAAGGTAAAAGTCCCTCAGTGCAGGAAGATGAGTCCTGCTGCTTATGGAGCGGGCACAGTACCTACATGTCCCAGCATGCATTGCTCCTGACTCCCTAAAGCCCCACCAGCCGTCTCTTCTTTGCCGCTTTAATGCAGCCTCTGAATACTCCGATATTCGTTTTGGACGACACGTGCACCATGAAAATGTTATTTTATTCCATGTTTATTTGATCGGGGCAAATATATGTACTTGTATATAAATGCAGTGTATTACAGCATTTTAGCTACTGTCCTTAGAAGGGTCTTTCAATACCAACTAGACAACTATTTTGTTGTCCTGTTAGCACTCTGAAAGGGTGAGGAACTGAGGGTCTAGAACTAAGGGTCTAGAACAGACCTGGGCATTGTACAGCTCGCGGGCCACATCCGGCCCGTGAGCTGTTGCCGTCCGGCCCGCGGGAGGTCATTGGGAAGTGGGAGTTTCTTTCAAGCCAGATGCAGGTAACACTCTCACCCATCTGCAAATGTAGTTTATACTACATCTGTTCTACTTTTTTGCTGCAATTTTTTATTCTTATATATTTTCCTTGTTTATTGTAAAATAGTGTATTGTATGTACATTGAGAGCGGAGTGGAAACCGGAGACATATTCCATGTACGCATACATGGCCAATAAAGCTGATTCTGATTCTGATTCTGATGTAACAGACAACGGGATGTGTGACCTTTTGAACCCGGAACAATAACAAAAACCAGCTGGGGCCGGCATTCCGAACATTCCGAACGTTCCAAACGTTGGGAATGTAAGAAATTTGAGCATAGAACTGTGTGTTTAGTAGATATAATAAAAGTGTGCCACGTGTGCCGGCCGCTCCACTCCCTCGTGTGAGCACACTTTCCACAACAGAACGCCGGCCCCAGCTGTTTTTTGTTGTTGTTCCGGGTTCAAAAGGACGTTCGGAACGCTCGGAACGCCCGGAACGCTCGGAACGCCGGGAACGTTCGGAACGCCGGGAACGTCCGGAACGTTCGGAACGTCCGGAACGCCCGGAACACCGGGAACGCCCGGAACACCGGGAACGCCCGGAACGTCCGGAACGCCGGGAACGTCCGGAACGTTCGGAACGCCGGGAACGTTCGGAACGCCGGGAACGTTCGGCCCCAGCTGTTTTTTGTTGTTGTTCCGGGTTCAAAAGGACGTTCGGAACGCTCGGAACGCTCGGAACGCCGGGAACGTCCGGAACGTCCGGAACGTTCGGAACACCGGGAACGCCCGGAACACCGGGAACGCCCTGAACACCGGGAACGCCGGGAACGTCCGGAACGCCGGGAACGTCCGGAACGTTCGGAACGCCCGGAACGTTCGGAACGCCCGGAACGTTCGGAACGCCCGGAACGTTCGGAACGCCCGGAACGTTCGGAACGCCGGGAACGTTCGGCCCCAGCTGTTTTTTGTTATTGTTCCGGGTTCACAAGGTTCGGTTTTCCGAACGTTCGGCATCCTCAGGTTAGCATAGCATAGAGAAATAGGGGCTGAATCTTTATTAAATTATAAAATAGCTATAACTTTGTGATTCTGTTTAGTCCAGCAGAGAAGGCTTACCACTGGACTGCACTAATGACTGATCTGAATGCCAAACTGCAAGGCAAGGGCCGCTTTGCACATGACATGCAGCCTGGTGAAGGCTTTCATGACAAAGTTGCAGTTTCTTTCAAGCCAGATGCAGGTAGCACTCTCACCCATCTGCAAACCCTGAAAGAAGCCACACCATCAGTTGAACATCTCCAGAAGTACTCATCCATGTTAGGGGCACTGCATGGTGAGTTTTCAAGGCCATTTCAAGACTTCAAAACAGTTGAGAGTGAAACATGATTTCTTCTCCTTCACGTGCAGTGTGGATAATGCTCCCAGTGATGTTCAGCTCCAACTCATTGACCTGCAGTCTGATGCAGTACTGGCAGAGCACTTCAAGTCAGTATCACTGCTGGAGTTGTATTCTTCTCTCAAAGAAGAGAACTTTAAACACATGAGGAGGCATGCTCAGAAGATGTTGGTTCTCTTTGGATCTACCTACATCTGTGAACAAACATTCTCTGTGATGAAGTTGAACAAATCCAGATCCTCTCTCACTGACATCACCTGTCAGCTGTCCTTCACATCTCACCTCACACATTCAGCCTGACTTCAGTGCACTTGTTCAAAGACTAGATTTCTCGCACTGAACTGAAAAACAGAAAGAGGTCATTTGTATAGTAATATACAATATAATAGTTGTATATACCTGTATAATAGTATAATAATATACAATAGTTATAGTAATAAAAGTACTAATTTTGCAAAAACATGATCCCTGTCAGTGTTCTACTATTATATAGAAATATTACAAATGTATATTTGTTTGGATCATTATTCCTGCTGCAGATGTTTTAGGTGGAGCTCATTTTAACTCCTTTATACTCTGTTGTTCAGTTTGGGTAGTTAGGAAAGTTTTGAAAAATTATAATGTGCAAAGTAACGAAAGCTGTTAGACAAATGTAGTGGAGTAGAAGTACAAAGTTAAATAAAATACAAATACTCAAGTAAAGTACCTTGAATTTGTACATAAGTACAGAACTTAAGCAAATATACTTAGTTACATTCCACCACTGATCATAACATTTACTCTTACCACTCGCAGCTTATAAAAACCATATAACATACTGCTTTCTATAAAGAGGTGGAATAATGTTGAGCAGGATTGAGTTCAGTCTATTGGTCCGGCCCTCCACAACAGTCCCTGTTTCTCATGTGGCCCCTTGGGAATAATAATTGCCCACCCCTGGTCTAGAACTAAGGGTCTAGAACTAAGGGTCTAGAACTGAGGGTCTAGGACTGAGGGTCTAGAACTAAGGGTCTAGAACTAAGGGTCTAGAACTAAGGGTCTAGAACTGAGGGTCTAGAACTGAGGGTCTAGGACTGAGGGTCTAGGACTGAGGGTCTAGAACTAAGGGTCTAGAACTAAGGGTCTAGAACTGAGGGTCTAGAACTGAGGGTCTAGAACTGAGGGTCTAGAACTACGGGTCTAGAACTGAGGGTCTAGAACTGAGGGTCTAGAACTGAGGGTCTAGAACTGAGGGTCTCTCTGGCTCCGTCGGTCCATCAGACTATAGATCTCAGTTCTTCGTCCCACAGACTTCATCACTGATGCAGGAAGAACAACAGATTGAATCTTTCTGGGTCAATAACATCGACCACATTTACCATCAGCAGCGATCAGACGTCCACATATAAAAGGTGGAGCGTGGTCCCTTTGAGGATTGTGGTGAACATGCTGACTGGTTGAACTGGGTTCAGGTTACAGTGGGACATGAGACCAGCGTGTCCTCACCTGTGTACCAGCTTCTCGTTGTTGTCCCTCAGCAGGTCTCTCTCCTGCTCCAGCTCACTGATCCTCTCCTGCAGCTGCACACCAGAGAACAGACCTTTATACATGAAGTGAACCCTTTAGAGTTACATCAGATTGTGTTCACATCTCATCAAACCTGCTCCGTCTTCCTCGTGGACATGGTGGAGCTCTGCAGCCTCGTCTCCAGGTCCAAACTCTTCGTCCTCTCGTCCTTCAGCCGAGCCGACAGCTCGTCCACCTTCAGCATCGCTGCGTCGTGAGCGGCCTTCAGCAACCTCTGTCTCTGAGACACGTAAAGTAAAAGTCTTCAGTTCTCTTCTCATCAATAAAACCTGAACTGTTTCTAACAAGTACCCTAATACCGCACATGTGATTAAACCCACAGCGAGCAGCTCTTTGAGCAGATCTCTGATATATTTGTGTTTTCAAAGGACTTGCTCCTCGCAGAGATGCACGTATGTGTCCTTTCTCCCCGCTGCTGTCAGGCTGCACAACAAACTGCTCTCGGTGGACCACTAACACTTGAACACTTGAACACGAACACTTTGCACACACGAACACTTTGCACACACTGAACACTTTAATTCATTCACCTGGTGCAATATCTCATCTAATCCGTGCAATATCCAATATGTTTTAAGTATTTACCTGATCCGCCTGTATATTCTGTATATTCTGTATATTCTGTATATTCTGTATATACTGGCATATTTAGTATATCTAATACTCTTCTTACTGTCGTATTTTATTACTGTTCTACTGTTTACTGTTTAGTTTATTATATTACTTGTTTTTATCTTTATTTTATTACTTGTGAGCAATGCTGCTGTAATCCTGTAATTTCCCCACTGAGGGACTAATAAAGGATTATCTTATCTTATCTTATCTTATCTTATTGATTGTTCATCACTACATTGATCTGTGAGCAGATCTCACCTCCTGTAGTTGTAAAAACCGTCCCTCCAGCTCTGAGACCATGTCAGACCGCTCAGACAGCTGCTTCTGTAGTTTGATCATCGACACGTTACCGTTGACCTGAGACCTGAGAGAGAAAAACACAAATGAGGCGTCAGTGAGGCGGTAGTGAGGCGGTAGTGAGGCGTCAGTGAGGCGTCAGAGAGGCGGTAGTGAGGCGTCAGAGAGGCGGTAGTGAGGCGTCAGTGAGGCGTCAGTGAGGCGGTAGTGAGGCGGTAGTGAGGCGGTAGTGAGGCGTCAGTGAGGCGGTAGTGAGGCGTCAGTGAGGCGGTAGTGAGGCGGTAGTGAGGCGTCAGTGAGGCGTCAGTGAGGCGGTAGTGAGGCGGTAGTGAGGCGTCAGTGAGGCGGTAGTGAGGCGTCAGTGAGGCGGTAGTGAGGCGGTAGTGAGGCGTCAGTGAGGCGGTAGTGAGGCGTCAGTGAGGCGGTAGTGAGGCGGTAGTGAGGCGTCAGTGAGGCGGTAGTGAGGCGTCAGTGAGGCGTCAGAGAGGCGGTAGTGAGGCGTCAGTGAGGCGGTAGTGAGGCGGTAGTGAGGCGGTAGTGAGGCGTCAGTGAGGCGGTAGTGAGGCGGTAGTGAGGCGTCAGAGAGGCGGTAGTGAGGCGTCAGTGAGGCGGTAGTGAGGCGGTAGTGAGGCGGTAGTGAGGCGTCAGTGAGGCGGTAGTGAGGCGGTAGTGAGGCGTCAGTGAGGCGGTAGTGAGGCGTCAGTGAGGCGGTAGTGAGGCGGTAGTGAGGCGTCAGTGAGGCGGTAGTGAGGCGTCAGTGAGGCGGTAGTGAGGCGGTAGTGAGGCGTCAGTGAGGCGTCAGTGAGGCGGTAGTGAGGCGGTAGTGAGGCGGTAGTGAGGCGGTAGTGAGGCGTCAGTGAGGCGGTAGTGAGGCGTCAGTGAGGCGGTAGTGAGGCGGTAGTGAGGCGGTAGTGAGGCGTCAGTGAGGCGGTAGTGAGGCGGTAGTGAGGCGTCAGTGAGGCGGTAGTGAGGCGGTAGTGAGGCGTCAGTGAGGCGTCAGTGAGGCGGTAGTGAGGCGGTAGTGAGGCGTCAGTGAGGCGGTAGTGAGGCGTCAGTGAGGCGGTAGTGAGGCGGTAGTGAGGCGTCAGTGAGGCGGTAGTGGGCGTCAGTGAGCGGTAGTGAGGCGGTAGTGAGGCGTCAGTGAGGCGTCAGTGAGGCGGTAGTGAGGCGGTAGTGAGGCGTCAGTGAGGCGGTAGTGAGGCGGTAGTGAGGCGTCAGTGAGGCGGTAGTGAGGCGGTAGTGAGGCGGTAGTGAGGCGTCAGTGAGGCGGTAGTGAGGCGTCAGTGAGGCGGTAGTGAGGCGGTAGTGAGGCGGTAGTGAGGCGTCAGTGAGGCGGTAGTGAGGCGGTAGTGAGGCGTCAGTGAGGCGGTAGTGAGGCGTCAGTGAGGCGGTAGTGAGGCGGTCAGTGAGGCGGTCAGTGAGGCGGTAGTGAGGCGTCAGTGAGGCGGTAGTGAGGCGTCAGTGAGGCGGTAGTGAGGCGGTAGTGAGGCGTCAGTGAGGCGGTAGTGAGGCGTCAGTGAGGCGGTAGTGAGGCGTCAGTGAGGCGGTAGTGAGGCGGTAGTGAGGCGTCAGTGAGGCGGTAGTGAGGCGTAGTGAGGCGTCAGTGAGGCGTCAGTGAGGCGGTAGTGAGGCGTCAGTGAGGCGGTAGTGAGGCGGTAGTGAGGCGTCAGTGAGGCGGTAGTGAGGCGTCAGTGAGGCGGTAGTGAGGCGGTAGTGAGGCGTCAGTGAGGCGGTAGTGAGGCGGTAGTGAGGCGTCAGTGAGGCGGTAGTGAGGCGTCAGTGAGGCGGTAGTGAGGCGGTAGTGAGGCGTCAGTGAGGCGGTAGTGAGGCGTCAGTGAGGCGGTAGTGAGGCGGTAGTGAGGCGTCAGTGAGGCGGTAGTGAGGCGTCAGTGAGGCGGTAGTGAGGCGGTAGTGAGGCGTCAGTGAGGCGGTAGTGAGGCGTCAGTGAGGCGGTAGTGAGGCGGTAGTGAGGCGTCAGTGAGGCGGCAGTGAGGCGATAGTGAGGCGGTAGTGAGGCGTCAGTGAGGCGGTAGAGAGACGTTATGGAGGCTCCTCTATGGAAACAGAACCATCATGACTAGAAGTAGAGAGAACTAGAACATGTCTTTAGTGCAGAATAACTCAGTCATGATGACGATGATAATGAGAGTTTTTACAGCTTCTAGTTGAAATAAACTGAGTAGTTTTGGAGATTGTTTTGGTGTTTTTCTGGTTCTTGATGTTAAAGGATCAGGTACTTCCCAGAACAACTCGGTACCTCAGTCTGGAGCTCTGCTGCTCTCGGACCTGCAGGAGTCTCTCCTCAAACTCTGCCTCGTTCCTCCTTAGCTCCTCCCTCAGCAGCTCCGACGCTCCCTCCACCTCCTCCATGTGGCTCCTCTGGAGCTCCATCACGTTCTCTCTGGTTCACAGAGAGAGAGAGACGGTTACCTTTAGTGACTTTAACTTCATTCTATCATTAGCACGCTAACAGCAGCTGCTCAGAGCTAACATGCTGTGTCCTCTGAAGGAGTTCAAATGACACAGAGACTCCGTCAAAGTCCTGGAAATATGGAGTGAGATTAGTAACTGTAATGTAAATACTTTAAACAGTAATCCCTTGTGATTTTCAGTGGATCAATGTGACTTTAAAACCAGCTGGAGTTCTGCTCTGGTGGTTTAGGAGGACACGGTTACAGACCCTGGTGGTTTGGGAGGAATCAGATATAGACCCTGGTAGTTTAGGAGGACACGGTTACAGACCCTGGTGGTTTAGGAGGACGCGGTTACAGACCCTGGTGGTTTAGGAGGACACGGTTACAGACCCTGGTGGTTTAGGAGGACGCGGCTACAGACCCTGGTGGTTTAGGAGGACACGGTTACAGACCCTGGTGGTTTAGGAGGACGCGGCTACAGACCCTGGTGGTTTGGGAGGACTCAGATATAGACCCTGGTAGTTTAGGAGGACACGGTTACAGACTCTGGTGGTTTAGGAGGACTCACAGGTTTCGGACCTCGGCCCTGGCCTCCTCCAGCAGACTGTGTCCAAACCGAGGCAGGAGGCCCGTCGGGGGTCTGGCTCCTCCCTCTGAACTACGGGTACCTGAAGGAGACAAACATCAGAGGACTTTAATAAATCCACCTCCAGATGTTCAGGTGGTCTCCTCTGCCTGAGACCTACCTTTGAGCCTCCCTCGAGGAGGAGAGGAGTCGTCGTCTCTCAGCTTCTTTAACCCAGAGTTGACCCGTGACGGGACGCGGTCGTACGGAGACGACCTCCTGCTCTGGGAGGTGAGGAGCTGCTGCTTGGCCAAAAGGAGGCGCCGCTTCAGCCCCTCGTTCTCCGCCTGCAGGCCGCGCACTGTCTCCTGGAGCTCCTCCATCATCTCCTCCATCTCCACGTCACGAAGCCTGGAGACTCCTCCTCCTCCCACCGCCAGCTGCTCCATACGACCACGGTCCTTCACCAGCCTCATCAGCTTAGTGCCCAGTCTGAGGTGGAGGAGGAAGAAGAAGAGGAGGAAGATCAGAGGTGAGTGTTAGAAAGAGAAGTTAAGATGTTCCTGTCTGGAGGTCTTTGAGTTCAGTTCATTATGCGACCTGTGAAAACAGCTGTCTGTCCTCTGAGGGTGTGTGTGTGTGTGTGTGTCTCTCAGTGTGTGTGTGTGTGTGTGTGTGTGTCTCACTTCCTGATCTTGTCCTCCTGCTTGTTTACATGCTGTTTGAGGACCAGTGTCTCCTCGTTGAGTCTCAGGAATCGGTCCTCCAGCTCCTTTCTGGACACACGAGAGACGTCCTGTCTCGCTCGAGCATTTTGGAACGTCGATGAGTCTTTAAGCACAAAACTTTATTTAAAACACACAATGAGACGACGTAAACAGCAAACACAGAAGGTTGTAGGAGCATAGAGAAGAAGAATGTGTGATCTTTCATACATTTCACACGGAAACAACACGGAGACAACACGGAGACACACGGAGACAACACGGAGACAGCACAGAGACAACACGGAAACAACACGGAGACACACGGAAACAACACAGAGACACACGGAAACAACACGGAGACACACGGAGACACACGGAGACAGCACAGAGACACACGGAGACAACACAGAGACAGCACAGACACACGGAGACAGCACAGAGACAACAAGGAAACACAGAGACAACACGGAAACACAGAGACAACACAGAGACACATAGAGACAACACGGAGACACAGAGACAACATGGAGACAACATGGAGACACATAGAGACCACATAGAGACCAGATGGAGACAACATGGAGACACATAGAGACCACATAGAGACCACATAGAGACAACACGGAGACACATAGAGACCACATAGAGACAACACGGAGACACAGAGACAACATGGAGACACATAGAGACCACATAGAGACAACACGGAGACACATGGAGACACATAGAGACAACACGGAGACACAGAGACAACACGGAGACACATAGAGACAACATGGAGACAACACAGAGACCTGCTGTGAGGTTCACGGTGAAGTCTCTGACTGGAACATCTGCTGCTGTCTCATCCAGTAGAGTGGACATGTCTCAGTCTGTAAATGAAAAGGTCTTCATCAAACAGGACATATGTCACACACTTACATTATGATAAATATTAATGTAGTTGTGGGAGATAAAAAGTTACACCAAACTCCTTCAAAATCTAGTAGATTTAAATTAATATCCTCGTGGTGAAAGAGACCACACTCAAGACTTTTTGGGTCTTCTAGTGTATTCAATTAAATTGAATTAAATATATTTTATAAAGCACATAACTATATTTGTATCGGCATACAAGTGACAAACTAAGAGCATTTAATTTGAATATGATCTAAACTTCTAATCTTCACTGTTTAAACTATCGGAGCAATAAGTGGAGCTGCTTCTATAAACATGTAACTGAAACACGTGCTGCCTGCTGTGATGAATGTGCGCCGAACTGAAGTTAAACATTTGAATGATTCTTTAGTGTTTTCAGCTAAATGTCTGAAGGACTAGTTAACGTCACTTCCGCTAGTGAGCGAAGAAAGATGCAGAATTTAAACGCAGTCTGGCGTACGTTAGCTACGTTAACTAGCTCACTAAACACTAACTCACTAACTAGCTCGCTCTTATCACGTGATAATACTTATGTATCATTATATGTGTCTTGGTATTCCATGAATCCCTTTAAAGGACCTCCGTGATTCATTTTAAAACATTTCTTACCTTTAAAAACGACTTTATTAATTCCAGACACGGTTGCTCCTGAAAACACAGCGGTTCACGTCGTTATGATGAAACTACGCATGCGCAGAGCGAGGAGGAATCTGGGAAAAGTAGTTCTTTAAAGCGCATTGCCACTCTAGGTGCTTTTAGTTGATTGATTTTCACTATAAACACATTTTTATCTATCCCTCCTCACGTGTGAGATTATTAATCACATTATAAACATAAAGACACATTCTGACACTTTGTTTGTGAGTAAACGTGTAACTTTAAACTCTTACTGGATGTTTTATGTGTATTTCCATAGTGCTCATGTCTCCTGTGTTTATCCATCAGCTCTATTTTGTTTTCTTCTATTCTACCCATGAAAGTCTCTCTGAAGGGTCCAGTTTGAGGCCGCATGTCTGTATTTATGAGCAGCTCCTGGTTGATAGAAACCTGACAGACTGTCAGACGTCTCTCATCAGCTGACCACGGAGCTCATTTAGAGTCCAGTGGACAGAATGAGTTCACTCTGCATGACCCCCCCAGTCAGACGCTGTGGTGTCAGATCGTCAGAGAGCTTGTGTTCATTGGGCCGTGACTCCACCTCCACACAACAACTGTCAAGTTCTTTATTTAACCTCCATCTCTTCCTCTTATTGTAATGAAGCAGATCTCACGTGTTCAACCCGTCTGAACATCCAACATCTAACATCTAACATCTAATATCTAATATCTAATATCTAATATCTAACATCTAATATCCAACATCTAATATCTAATATCTAACATCTAATATCTAATATCTAATATCTAACATCTAATATCTAACATCTAACATCTAATATCTAACATCTAATATCCAACATCTAACATCTAATATCCAACATCTAATATCTAACATCTAATATCTAACATCTAACATCTAATATCTAATATCCAACATCTAATATCCAACATCTAACATCTAATATCCAACATCTAATATCTAACATCTAACATCTAATATCCAACATCTAATATCTAACATCTAACATCTAATATCCAACATCTAATATCTAACATCTAACATCTAATATCTAACATCTAATATCCAACATCTAACATCTAATATCCAACATCTAACATCTAATATCTAACATCTAATATCCAACATCTAACATCTAATATCCAACATCTAATATCTAACATCTAACATCTAATATCCAACATCTAATATCTAACATCTAACATCTAATATCCAACATCTAATATCCAACATCTAACATCTAATATCTAACATCTAATATCCAACATCTAACATCTAATATCTAACATCTAATATCTAACATCTAATATCTAACATCTAACATCTAATATCCAACATCTAATATCTAACATCTAACATCTAATATCCAACATCTAATATCTAACATCTAACATCTAATATCCAACATCTAATATCCAACATCTAACATCTAATATCTAACATCTAATATCCAATATCCAACATCTAATATCCAACATCTAACATCTAATATCCAACATCTAATATCTAACATCTAATATCCAACATCTAACATCTAATATCTAACATCTAACATCTAATATCCAACATCTAATATCTAACATCTAACATCTAACATCTAATATCCAACATCTAACATCTAACATCTAATATCCAACATCTAACATCTAATATCTAACATCTAATATCCAACATCTAACATCCAACATCTAATATCTAACATCTAACATCTAATATCCAACATCTAATATCTAACATCTAACATCTAACATCTAACATCTAATATCTAACATCTAACATCTAATATCCAACATCTAATATCTAACATCTAACATCTAACATCTAATATCCAACATCTAACATCTAATATCCAACATCTAATATCTAACATCTAACATCTAACATCTAACATCTAATATCTAACATCTAACATCTAATATCCAACATCTAATATCTAACATCTAACATCTAACATCTAATATCCAACATCTAATATCTAACATCTAACATCTAACATCTAACATCTAACATCTAATATCCAACATCTAACATCTAACATCTAATATCCAACATCTAACATCTAACATCTAATATCCAACATCTAATTTCTAACATCTAATATCCAACATCTAATATCCAACATCTAATTTCTAACATCTAATATCCAACATCTAATATCCAACATCTAATATCCAACATCTAATATCCAACATCTAATTTCTAACATCTAATATCCAACATCTAATATCTAACATCTAATATCCAACATCTAATATCCAACATCTAATTTCTAACATCTAATATCCAACATCTAACATCTAATATCCAACATCTAATTTCTAACATCTAATATCCAACATCTAATATCCAACATCTAATATCCAACATCTAATTTCTAACATCTAATATCCAACATCTAACATCTAATATCCAACATCTAATATCCAACATCTAATTTCTAACATCTAATATCCAACATCTAATATCCAACATCTAATATCCAACATCTAATATCCAACATCTAATTTCTAACATCTAATATCTAACATCTAATATCCAACATCTAATATCCAACATCTAATATCCAACATCTAATATCTAACATCCAACATCTAATATCCAACATCTAATATCTAATATCTAATATCCAACATCTAATATCCAACATCTAATATCCAACATCTAATATCCAACATCTAATATCTAATATCCAACATCTAATATCCAACATCTAATATCTAACATCTAATATCCAACATCTAATATCTAACATCTAATATCTAACATCTAATATCTAATATCTAATATCCAACATCTAATATCTAACATCTAATATCCAACATCTAATATCCAACATCTAATATCCAACATCTAATATCCAACATCTAATATCTAACATCTAATATCTAACATCTAATATCCAACATCTAATATCTAATATCTAATATCCAACATCTAATATCCAACATCTAATATCCAACATCTAATATCCAACATCTAATATCCAACATCTAATTTCTAACATCTAATATCTAACATCTAATATCCAACATCTAATATCTAACATCTAATTTCTAACATCTAATATCCAACATCTAATATCTAACATCTAATATCCAACATCTAATATCCAACATCTAATATCCAACATCTAATTTCTAACATCTAATATCCAACATCTAATATCTAACATCTAATATCCAACATCTAATATCCAACATCTAATATCCAACATCTAATATCCAACATCTAATTTCTAACATCTAATATCCAACATCTAATATCCAACATCTAATATCTAACATCTAATATCCAACATCTAATATCCAACATCTAATATCTAACATCTAATATCCAACATCTAATATCCAACATCTAATTTCTAACATCTAATATCTAACATCTAATATCCAACATCTAATATCCAACATCTAATATCCAACATCTAATATCCAACATCTAATATCCAACATCTAATTTCTAACATCTAATATCTAACATCTAATATCCAACATCTAATATCCAACATCTAATATCCAACATCTAATATCCAACATCTAATATCTAACATCTAATATCTAACATCTAATATCCAACATCTAATATCCAACATCTAATATCCAACATCTAATATCCAACATCTAATTTCTAACATCTAATATCCAACATCTAATATCCAACATCTAATATCCAACATCTAATATCCAACATCTAATATCCAACATCTAATATCTAACATCTAATATCTAACATCTAATATCCAACATCTAATATCTAACATCTAATATCCAACATCTAATATCTAACATCTAATATCCAACATCTAATATCCAACATCTAATATCCAACATCTAATATCCAACATCTAATATCCAACATCTAATTTCTAACATCTAATATCTAACATCTAATATCCAACATCTAATATCTAACATCTAATATCTAACATCTAATATCCAACATCTAATATCTAACATCTAATATCTAACATCTAATATCCAACATCTAATATCCAACATCTAATTTCTAACATCTAATATCTAACATCTAATATCCAACATCTAATATCCAACATCTAATATCCAACATCTAATATCCAACATCTAATTTCTAACATCTAATATCTAACATCTAATATCCAACATCTAATATCTAACATCTAATTTCTAACATCTAATATCCAACATCTAATATCTAACATCTAATATCCAACATCTAATATCCAACATCTAATATCCAACATCTAATTTCTAACATCTAATATCCAACATCTAATATCTAACATCTAATATCCAACATCTAATATCCAACATCTAATATCCAACATCTAATATCCAACATCTAATTTCTAACATCTAATATCCAACATCTAATATCCAACATCTAATATCTAACATCTAATATCCAACATCTAATATCCAACATCTAATATCTAACATCTAATATCCAACATCTAATATCCAACATCTAATTTCTAACATCTAATATCTAACATCTAATATCCAACATCTAATATCCAACATCTAATATCCAACATCTAATATCCAACATCTAATATCCAACATCTAATTTCTAACATCTAATATCTAACATCTAATATCCAACATCTAATATCCAACATCTAATATCCAACATCTAATATCCAACATCTAATATCTAACATCTAATATCTAACATCTAATATCCAACATCTAATATCCAACATCTAATATCCAACATCTAATATCCAACATCTAATTTCTAACATCTAATATCTAACATCTAATATCCAACATCTAATATCCAACATCTAATATCCAACATCTAATATCTAACATCTAATATCCAACATCTAATATCCAACATCTAATATCCAACATCTAATTTCTAACATCTAATATCTAACATCTAATATCCAACATCTAATTTCTAACATCTAATATCTAACATCTAATATCCAACATCTAATATCCAACATCTAATATCTAACATCTAATATCTAACATCTAATATCCAACATCTAATTTCTAACATCTAATATCTAACATCTAATATCCAACATCTAATATCTAACATCTAATATCTAACATCTAATATCCAACATCTAATTTCTAACATCTAATATCTAACATCTAATATCCAACATCTAATATCTAACATCTAATATCTAACATCTAATATCCAACATCTAATATCCAACATCTAATTTCTAACATCTAATATCTAACATCTAATATCCAACATCTAATATCCAACATCTAATATCCAACATCTAATATCCAACATCTAATTTCTAACATCTAATATCTAACATCTAATATCCAACATCTAATATCTAACATCTAATTTCTAACATCTAATATCCAACATCTAATATCTAACATCTAATATCCAACATCTAATATCCAACATCTAATATCCAACATCTAATTTCTAACATCTAATATCCAACATCTAATATCTAACATCTAATATCCAACATCTAATATCCAACATCTAATATCCAACATCTAATATCCAACATCTAATTTCTAACATCTAATATCCAACATCTAATATCCAACATCTAATATCCAACATCTAATTTCTAACATCTAATATCCAACATCTAATATCTAACATCTAATATCCAACATCTAATATCCAACATCTAATATCCAACATCTAATATCCAACATCTAATATCTAACATCTAATATCCAACATCTAATATCCAACATCTAATATCCAACATCTAATTTCTAACATCTAATATCTAACATCTAATATCCAACATCTAATATCCAACATCTAATATCCAACATCTAATTTCTAACATCTAATATCCAACATCTAATATCTAACATCTAATATCCAACATCTAATATCCAACATCTAATATCCAACATCTAACATCTAATATCCAACATCTAACATCTAATATCCAACATCTAATATCCAACATCTAATTTCTAACATCTAATATCCAACATCTAATATCTAACATCTAATATCCAACATCTAATATCCAACATCTAATATCCAACATCTAACATCTAATATCCAACATCTAACATCTAATATCCAACATCTAATATCCAACATCTAATATCCAACATCTAACATCTAATATCCAACATCTAACATCTAATATCCAACATCTAATATCCAACATCTAACATCTAATATCCAACATCTAATATCCAACATCTAATTTCTAACATCTAATATCCAACATCTAATATCTAACATCTAATATCCAACATCTAATATCCAACATCTAATATCCAACATCTAACATCTAATATCCAACATCTAACATCTAATATCCAACATCTAATATCCAACATCTAATATCCAACATCTAACATCTAATATCCAACATCTAACATCTAATATCCAACATCTAATATCTAACATCTAACATCTAATATCCAACATCTAACATCTAATATCCAACATCTAATATCTAACATCTAACATCTAATATCCAACATCTAACATCTAATATCCAACATCTAACATCTAATATCCAACATCTAACATCTAATATCCAACATCTAACATCTAATATCCAACATCTAACATCTAATATCCAACATCTAATATCTAACATCTAACATCTAATATCCAACATCTAACATCTAATATCCAACATCTAATATCTAACATCTAATATCTAATATCCAACATCTAATATCTAATATCCAACATCTAACATCTAACATCTAATATCCAACATCTAATTTCTAACATCTAATATCCAACATCTAATATCCAACATCTAACATCTAACATCTAATATCCAACATCTAACATCTAACATCTAATATCCAACATCTAACATCTAACATCTAATATCCAACATCTAATTTCTAACATCTAATATCCAACATCTAATATCCAACATCTAATATCCAACATCTAATATCCAACATCTAACATCTAACATCTAATATCCAACATCTAACATCTAACATCTAATATCCAACATCTAATTTCTAACATCTAATATCCAACATCTAATATCCAACATCTAACATCTAACATCTAATATCCAACATCTAACATCTAACATCTAATATCCAACATCTAATTTCTAACATCTAATATCCAACATCTAATATCCAACATCTAATATCCAACATCTAATATCCAACATCTAATATCCAACATCTAATTTCTAACATCTAATATCCAACATCTAATATCCAACATCTAATTTCTAACATCTAATATCCAACATCTAATATCCAACATCTAACATCTAACATCTAATATCCAACATCTAACATCTAACATCTAATATCCAACATCTAACATCTAACATCTAATATCCAACATCTAATATCCAACATCTAATATCCAACATCTAATATCCAACATCTAACATCTAATATCCAACATCTAACATCTAATATCCAACATCTAACATCTAATATCCAACATCTAATATCCAACATCTAATATCTAACATCTAACATCTAATATCCAACATCTAACATCTAATATCCAACATCTAATATCTAACATCTAACATCTAATATCCAACATCTAACATCTAATATCCAACATCTAACATCTAACATCTAATATCCAACATCTAACATCTAACATCTAATATCCAACATCTAACATCTAACATCTAATATCCAACATCTAATTTCTAACATCTAATATCCAACATCTAATATCTAACATCTAACATCTAATATCCAACATCTAACATCTAATATCCAACATCTAATATCCAACATCTAATTTCTAACATCTAATATCCAACATCTAATATCCAACATCTAATATCCAACATCTAATATCCAACATCTAATATCTAACATCTAATATCCAACATCTAATTTCTAACATCTAATATCTAACATCTAATATCCAACATCTAATATCCAACATCTAATTTCTAACATCTAATATCTAACATCTAATATCCAACATCTAATATCCAACATCTAATATCTAATATCCAACATCTAACATCTAATATCCAACATCTAATATCTAACATCTAACATCTAATATCCAACATCTAATATCTAACATCTAATATCCAACATCTAATATCCAACATCTAATATCCAACATCTAACATCTAATATCCAACATCTAATATCTAACATCTAATATCCAACATCTAACATCTAATATCCAACATCTAACATCTAATATCCAACATCTAATATCTAACATCTAACATCTAATATCCAACATCTAATATCTAACATCTAATATCCAACATCTAATATCCAACATCTAATATCCAACATCTAACATCTAATATCCAACATCTAACATCTAATATCCAACATCTAATATCCAACATCCAACATCTAATATCCAACATCTAACATCTAATATCCAACATCTAATATCCAACATCTAACATCTAATATCCAACATCTAACATCTAATATCCAACATCTAATATCTAACATCTAACATCTAATATCCAACATCTAACATCTAACATCTAATATCCAACATCTAACATCTAACATCTAATATCCAACATCTAACATCTAACATCTAATATCCAACATCTAATTTCTAACATCTAATATCCAACATCTAATATCCAACATCTAATTTCTAACATCTAATATCCAACATCTAATATCCAACATCTAACATCTAACATCTAATATCCAACATCTAACATCTAACATCTAATATCCAACATCTAACATCTAACATCTAATATCCAACATCTAACATCTAACATCTAATATCCAACATCTAACATCTAACATCTAATATCCAACATCTAACATCTAACATCTAATATCCAACATCTAACATCTAACATCTAATATCCAACATCTAATTTCTAACATCTAATATCCAACATCTAATATCCAACATCTAATATCCAACATCTAATTTCTAACATCTAATATCCAACATCTAATATCTAACATCTAATATCCAACATCTAATATCCAACATCTAATTTCTAACATCTAATATCCAACATCTAACATCTAATATCCAACATCTAATTTCTAACATCTAATATCTAACATCCAACATCTAATATCCAACATCTAATTTCTAACATCTAATATCCAACATCTAATATCCAACATCTAATATCCAACATCTAATATCCAACATCTAATATCCAACATCTAATTTCTAACATCTAATATCTAACATCTAATATCCAACATCTAATATCCAACATCTAATATCCAACATCTAATATCTAACATCCAACATCTAATATCCAACATCTAACATCCAACATCTAATATCTAACATCTAATATCCAACATCTAATATCTAACATCTAATATCCAACATCTAATATCCAACATCTAATATCCAACATCTAATATCCAACATCTAATATCTAACATCTAATATCCAACATCTAATATCCAACATCTAATATCCAACATCTAATTTCTAACATCTAATATCTAACATCTAATATCCAACATCTAATATCCAACATCTAATATCCAACATCTAACATCTAATATCCAACATCTAACATCTAATATCCAACATCTAATATCCAACATCTAATATCTAACATCTAACATCTAATATCCAACATCTAACATCTAATATCCAACATCTAATATCTAACATCTAACATCTAATATCCAACATCTAACATCTAACATCTAATATCCAACATCTAACATCTAACATCTAATATCCAACATCTAACATCTAACATCTAATATCCAACATCTAATTTCTAACATCTAATATCCAACATCTAATATCCAACATCTAATATCCAACATCTAATATCCAACATCTAATATCTAACATCTAACATCTAATATCCAACATCTAACATCTAACATCTAATATCCAACATCTAACATCTAACATCTAATATCCAACATCTAACATCTAACATCTAATATCCAACATCTAACATCTAACATCTAATATCCAACATCTAATTTCTAACATCTAATATCCAACATCTAATATCCAACATCTAATATCCAACATCTAATATCCAACATCTAATATCCAACATCTAATTTCTAACATCTAACATCTAACATCTAATATCCAACATCTAACATCTAATATCCAACATCTAATATCCAACATCTAATTTCTAACATCTAATATCCAACATCTAATATCCAACATCTAATATCCAACATCTAATATCCAACATCTAATATCTAACATCTAATATCCAACATCTAATATCCAACATCTAATATCCAACATCTAATTTCTAACATCTAATATCTAACATCTAATATCCAACATCTAATATCCAACATCTAATATCCAACATCTAACATCTAATATCCAACATCTAACATCTAATATCCAACATCTAATATCCAACATCTAATATCTAACATCTAACATCTAATATCCAACATCTAATATCTAACATCTAACATCTAATATCCAACATCTAACATCTAATATCCAACATCTAATATCTAACATCTAACATCTAATATCCAACATCTAACATCTAATATCCAACATCTAATATCTAACATCTAATATCCAACATCTAATATCTAATATCCAACATCTAACATCTAATATCCAACATCTAACATCTAACATCTAATATCCAACATCTAACATCTAACATCTAATATCCAACATCTAACATCTAACATCTAATATCCAACATCTAATTTCTAACATCTAATATCCAACATCTAATATCTAATATCCAACATCTAACATCTAACATCTAATATCCAACATCTAACATCTAACATCTAATATCCAACATCTAACATCTAACATCTAATATCCAACATCTAATTTCTAACATCTAATATCCAACATCTAATATCCAACATCTAACATCTAATATCCAACATCTAATTTCTAACATCTAATATCCAACATCTAATTTCTAATATCTAATATCTAATATCCAACATCTAACATCTAATATCCAACATCTAACATCTAACATCTAATATCCAACATCTAACATCTAACATCTAATATCCAACATCTAACATCTAACATCTAATATCCAACATCTAATTTCTAACATCTAATATCCAACATCTAATATCCAACATCTAATATCCAACATCTAATATCCAACATCTAACATCTAACATCTAATATCCAACATCTAATATCCAACATCTAATTTCTAACATCTAATATCCAACATCTAATATCCAACATCTAATTTCTAACATCTAATATCCAACATCTAATATCCAACATCTAATATCCAACATCTAATATCCAACATCTAATTTCTAACATCTAATATCCAACATCTAATATCCAACATCTAATATCCAACATCTAATATCCAACATCTAATATCCAACATCTAATTTCTAACATCTAATATCCAACATCTAATATCCAACATCTAATATCCAACATCTAATATCCAACATCTAATTTCTAACATCTAATATCCAACATCTAATATCCAACATCTAATATCCAACATCTAATATCCAACATCTAATATCCAACATCTAATATCCAACATCTAATTTCTAACATCTAATATCTAACATCTAATATCCAACATCTAATATCCAACATCTAATATCCAACATCTAATATCCAACATCTAATATCCAACATCTAATATCCAACATCTAATATCCAACATCTAACATCTAATATCTAACATCTAATATCCAACATCTAATATCCAACATCTAATTTCTAACATCTAATATCTAACATCTAATATCCAACATCTAATATCCAACATCTAATATCCAACATCTAATATCTAACATCCAACATCTAATATCCAACATCTAATATCCAACATCTAATATCTAACATCCAACATCTAACATCCAACATCTAATATCCAACATCTAATATCTAACATCTAATATCCAACATCTAATATCTAACATCTAATATCTAACATCTAATATCCAACATCTAATATCTAACATCTAATATCCAACATCTAATATCTAACATCTAATATCCAACATCTAATATCCAACATCTAATATCTAACATCTAATATCCAACATCTAATATCTAACATCTAATATCTAACATCTAATATCCAACATCTAATATCCAACATCTAATATCCAACATCTAATTTCTAACATCTAATATCCAACATCTAATATCCAACATCTAATATCTAACATCCAACATCTAATATCCAACATCTAATATCTAATATCTAATATCCAACATCTAATATCTAACATCTAATATCCAACATCTAATATCCAACATCTAATATCTAACATCTAATATCCAACATCTAATATCCAACATCTAATATCCAACATCTAATATCCAACATCTAATATCTAATATCCAACATCTAATATCCAACATCTAATATCCAACATCTAATATCCAACATCTAATATCTAATATCTAATATCCAACATCTAATATCTAACATCTAATATCTAACATCTAATATCCAACATCTAATATCCAACATCTAATATCCAACATCTAACATCTAATATCTAACATCTAATATCTAACATCTAACATCTAACATCTAATATCCAACATCTAATATCCAACATCTAACATCCAACATCTAATATCTAACATCTAATATCCAACATCTAATATCCAACATCTAACATCCAACATCTAATATCTAACATCTAATATCTAATATCCAACATCTAACATCTAACATCTAATATCCAACATCTAACATCCAACATCTAATATCTAACATCTAATATCCAACATCTAACATCCAACATCTAATATCTAACATCTAATATCCAACATCTAATATCCAACATCTAATATCTAACATCTAATATCCAACATCTAATATCCAACATCTAACATCCAACATCTAATATCTAACATCTAATATCCAACATCTAATATCCAACATCTAACATCCAACATCTAATATCTAACATCTAATATCCAACATCTAATATCCAACATCTAACATCCAACATCTAATATCTAATATCCAACATCTAACATCTAATATCTAACATCTAATATCCAACATCTAACATCCAACATCTAATATCTAACATCTAATATCCAACATCTAACATCCAACATCTAATATCTAACATCTAATATCCAACATCTAATATCCAACATCTAACATCTAATATCTAACATCTAATATCCAACATCTAACATCCAACATCTAATATCTAACATCTAACATCTAACATCTAATATCCAACATCTAACATCTAATATCTAACATCTAATATCTAATATCCAACATCTAACATCTAATATCTAACATCTAATATCCAACATCTAACATCCAACATCTAACATCTAACATCTAACATCTAACATCCAACATCTAATATCTAATATCTAATATCTAACATCTAATATCTAATATCTAATATCTAATATCTAACATCTAATATCTAACATCTAACATCTAATATCTAACATCTAATATCTAATATCTAATATCTAATATCTAATATCTAACATCTAATATCCAACATCTAACATCCAACATCTAACATCTAACATCTAACATCTAATATCTAATATCTAATATCTAACATCTAATATCTAATATCTAACATCTAATATCTAATATCTAATATCTAATATCTAACATCTAATATCTAACATCTAATATCCAACATCTAACATCTAATATCCAACATCTAATATCTAATATCTAACATCTAATATCCAACATCTAATATCTAACATCTAATATCCAACATCTAATATCCAACATCTAATATCCAACATCTAACATCTAATATCTAACATCTAATATCTAACATCTAACATCCAACATCTAACATCTAATATCTAACATCTAATATCCAACATCTAATATCCAACATCTAATATTCAACATCTAACATCTAACATCTAACATCTAATATCCAACATCTAATATCTAACATCTAACATCCAACATCTAACATCTAATATCTAACATCTAATATCCAACATCTAATATCCAACATCTAATATTCAACATCTAACATCCAACATCTAATATCTAACATCTAATATCCAACATCTAACATCCAACATCTAATATCTAACATCTAATATCCAACATCTAACATCTAATATCTAACATCTAATATCCAACATCTAACATCCAACATCTAATATCTAACATCTAATATCCAACATCTAACATCCAACATCTAATATCTAACATCTAATATCCAACATCTAATATCTAATATCCAACATCTAACATCTAATATCTAACATCTAATATCCAACATCTAATATCCAACATCTAATATTCAACATCTAACATCCAACATCTAATATCTAACATCTAATATCCAACATCTAACATCCAACATCTAATATCTAACATCTAATATCCAACATCTAACATCTAATATCTAACATCTAATATCCAACATCTAACATCCAACATCTAATATCTAACATCTAATATCCAACATCTAACATCCAACATCTAATATCTAACATCTAATATCCAACATCTAATATCTAATATCCAACATCTAACATCTAATATCTAACATCTAATATCCAACATCTAATATCCAACATCTAATATTCAACATCTAACATCCAACATCTAATATCTAACATCTAATATCCAACATCTAACATCCAACATCTAATATCTAATATCTAATATCTAATATCTAACATCTAATATCTAATATCTAACATCTAATATCTAACATCTAATATCCAACATCTAACATCTAATATCTAACATCTAATATCCAACATCTAACATCCAACATCTAATATCTAACATCTAATATCCAACATCTAACATCCAACATCTAATATCTAACATCTAATATCCAACATCTAATATCTAATATCCAACATCTAACATCTAATATCTAACATCTAATATCCAACATCTAATATCCAACATCTAATATTCAACATCTAACATCCAACATCTAATATCTAACATCTAATATCCAACATCTAACATCCAACATCTAATATCTAATATCTAATATCTAATATCTAACATCTAACATCCAACATCTAATATCTAATATCTAATATCTAATATCTAACATCTAACATCTAATATCCAACATCTAATATCTAATATCCAACATCTAACATCTAATATCTAATATCTAATATCCAACATCTAATATCCAACATCTAATATTCAACATCTAACATCCAACATCTAATATCTAACATCTAATATCCAACATCTAACATCCAACATCTAATATCTAATATCTAATATCTAATATCTAACATCCAACATCTAATATCTAATATCTAATATCTAATATCTAACATCTAATATCTAATATCCAACATCTAATATCTAACATCTAATATCTAATATCTAATATCTAATATCTAATATCTAACATCTAATATCTAATATCCAACATCTAACATCCAACATCTAATATCTAATATCTAATATCTAATATCCAACATCTAACATCTAATATCTAACATCTAATATCCAACATCTAATATCTAACATCCAACATCTAATATCTAATATCTAATATCTAATATCTAACATCTAATATCTAATATCCAACATCTAACATCCAACATCTAATATCTAATATCTAATATCTAATATCCAACATCTAACATCTAATATCTAACATCTAATATCCAACATCTAACATCCAACATCTAATATCTAACATCTAATATCCAACATCTAATATCTAATATCCAACATCTAACATCTAATATCTAACATCTAATATCCAACATCTAACATCCAACATCTAATATCTAACATCTAATATCCAACATCTAACATCCAACATCTAATATCTAATATCCAACATCTAACATCTAATATCTAACATCTAATATCCAACATCTAACATCCAACATCTAATATCTAACATCTAATATCCAACATCTAACATCCAACATCTAACATCTAACATCTAACATCTAATATCTAATATCTAATATCTAACATCTAATATCTAATATCTAACATCTAATATCTAATATCTAATATCTAATATCTAACATCTAATATCTAACATCTAACATCTAATATCTAACATCTAACATCTAATATCCAACATCTAATATCTAACATCTAACATCTAATATCTAACATCTAATATCTAACATCTAATATCTAACATCTAATATCTAACATCTAACATCTAATATCTAACATCTAACATCTAATATCTAATATCCAACATCTAATATCTAATATCTAATATCTAATATCTAATATCTAACATCTAATATCTAACATCTAACATCTAATATCCAACATCTAATATCTAACATCTAATATCTAACATCTAATATCTAACATCTAACATCTAATATCTAACATCTAACATCTAATATCTAATATCCAACATCTAATATCTAATATCTAATATCTAATATCTAATATCTAATATCTAACATCTAATATCTAACATCTAACATCTAATATCTAACATCTAACATCTAATATCTAATATCTAATATCTAACATCTAATATCTAATATCTAATATCTAATATCTAACATCTAATATCTAACATCTAACATCTAATATCCAACATCTAATATCTAACATCTAATATCTAACATCTAATATCCAACATCTAATATCTAACATCTAATATCCAACATCTAACATCTAATATCCAACATCTAATATCTAACATCTAATATCCAACATCTAATATCTAACATCTAATATCCAACATCCAACATCTAATATCCAACATCTAATATCTAACATCCAACATCTAATATCCAACATCTAATATCAAACATCTAATATCCAACATCTAACATCTAATATCCAACATCTAATATCCAACATCTAATATCTAACATCTAATATCCAACATCTAACATCTAATATCTAACATCTAATATCCAACATCTAATATCCAACATCTAACATCTAACATCTAACATCTAATATCTAACATCTAATATCCAACATCTAATATTCAACATCTAACATCTAATATCCAACATCTAATATCCAACATCTAATATTCAACATCTAACATCTAATATCCAACATCTAATATCTAACATCTAACATCCAACATCTAACATCTAATATCTAACATCTAATATCCAACATCTAATATCCAACATCTAATATCCAACATCTAATATCCAACATCTAATATCTAACATCTAATATCCAACATCTAATATTCAACATCTAACATCTAATATCCAACATCTAATATCTAACATCTAACATCCAACATCTAACATCTAATATCTAACATCTAATATCCAACATCTAATATCCAACATCTAACATCCAACATCTAATATCCAACATCTAATATCCAACATCTAATATCTAATATCTAATATCCAACATCTAATATCTAACATCTAATATCCAACATCTAATATCCAACATCTAATATCTAACATCTAATATCCAACATCTAATATCTAACATCTAATATCCAACATCTAATATCCAACATCTAATATCTAACATCTAATATCCAACATCTAATATCCAACATCTAATATCCAACATCTAATATCCAACATCTAATATCTAACATCTAATATCCAACATCTAATATCCAACATCTAATATCTAACATCTAACATCTAACATCTAACATCTAATATCTAATATCCAACATCTAATATCCAACATCTAATATCTAACATCTAATATCTAACATCTAATATCTAATATCTAACATCCAACATCTAACATCTAACATCTAACATCTAACATCTAATATCTAATATCTAACATCCAACATCTAACATCTAATATCTAACATCCAACATCTAATATCTAACATCTAATATCCAACATCTAATATCCAACATCTAACATCTAATATCTAACATCCAACATCTAATATCTAACATCTAATATCCAACATCTAATATCCAACATCTAATATCTAACATCCAACATCTAACATCTAACATCTAATATCCAACATCTAATATCCAACATCTAACATCTAATATCTAACATCCAACATCTAATATCTAACATCTAATATCCAACATCTAATATCCAACATCTAATATCTAACATCTAATATCCAACATCTAATATCCAACATCTAATATCCAACATCTAATATCTAACATCTAATATCCAACATCTAATATCCAACA
The DNA here is from genome assembly GCA_024529925.1 of Ophthalmolycus amberensis. Classification (NCBI taxonomy): domain Eukaryota; kingdom Metazoa; phylum Chordata; class Actinopteri; order Perciformes; family Zoarcidae; genus Ophthalmolycus; species Ophthalmolycus amberensis. Next base: position 197,904 of record JAFEUB010001610.1, on the reverse strand, counting down.
TCTAATATCCAACATCTAATATCCAACATCTAATATCTAACATCTAATATCTAACATCTAATATCCAACATCTAATATCCAACATCTAATATCTAACATCTAATATCCAACATCTAATATCCAACATCTAATATCCAACATCTAATATCTAACATCTAATATCCAACATCTAATATCCAACATCTAATATCCAACATCTAATATCTAACATCTAATATCCAACATCTAATATCCAACATCTAATATCCAACATCTAATATCCAACATCTAATATCCAACATCTAATATCTAACATCTAATATCTAACATCTAATATCCAACATCTAATATCCAACATCTAATATCCAACATCTAATATCCAACATCTAATATCTAACATCTAATATCCAACATCTAACATCTAATATCTAACATCCAACATCTAATATCTAATATCTAACATCTAATATCCAACATCTAATATCCAACATCTAATATCTAACATCTAATATCCAACATCTAATATCCAACATCTAATATCCAACATCTAATATCTAACATCTAATATCCAACATCTAATATCCAACATCTAATATCCAACATCTAATATCCAACATCTAATATCTAACATCTAATATCTAACATCTAATATCTAATATCTAACATCCAACATCTAACATCTAACATCTAACATCTAACATCTAATATCTAATATCTAACATCCAACATCTAACATCTAATATCTAACATCCAACATCTAATATCCAACATCTAATATCCAACATCTAATATCCAACATCTAACATCCAACATCTAATATCCAACATCTAATATCCAACATCTAACATCCAACATCTAATATCCAACATCTAATATCTAACATCCAACATCTAATATCCAACATCTAATATCCAACATCTAATATCCAACATCTAATATCCAACATCTAATATCTAACATCCAACATCCAACATCTAATATCCAACATCTAATATCCAACATCTAATATCCAACATCTAATATCTAACATCTAATATCTAACATCTAATATCTAACATCTAATATCTAATATCCAACATCTAATATCTAACATCCAACATCTAATATCCAACATCTAATATCCAACATCTAATATCCAACATCTAATATCCAACATCTAATATCTAACATCTAATATCTAACATCTAATATCTAACATCTAATATCTAATATCCAACATCTAATATCTAACATCCAACATCTAATATCCAACATCTAATATCTAACATCTAACATCCAACATCTAACATCTAATATCTAACATCTAATATCCAACATCTAATATCCAACATCTAATATTCAACATCTAACATCTAATATCCAACATCTAATATCTAACATCTAACATCCAACATCTAACATCTAATATCTAACATCTAATATCTAATATCCAACATCCAACATCTAATATCCAACATCTAATATCCAACATCTAATATCCAACATCCAACATCTAATATCCAACATCTAATATCTAACATCTAATATCTAACATCTAATATCCAACATCTAACATCTAATATCTAACATCTAATATCCAACATCTAATATCTAATATCCAACATCCAACATCTAATATCCAACATCTAATATCCAACATCTAATATCCAACATCCAACATCTAATATCCAACATCTAACATCCAACATCTAATATCCAACATCTAATATCCAACATCTAATATCCAACATCTAATATCTAATATCCAACATCCAACATCTAATATCCAACATCTAACATCTAATATCTAATATCCAACATCTAATATCCAACATCTAATATCCAACATCTAATATCCAACATCTAATATCCAACATCTAACATCCAACATCTAATATCCAACATCTAATATCTAATATCTAATATCTAACATCTAACATCCAACATCTAACATCCAACATCTAACATCCAACATCTAATATCCAACATCTAATATCCAACATCTAATATCCAACATCTAATATCCAACATCTAATATCCAACATCTAATATCTAACATCTAATATCTAACATCTAATATCTAACATCTAATATCTAATATCCAACATCTAATATCTAACATCCAACATCTAATATCCAACATCTAATATCCAACATCTAATATCCAACATCTAATATCCAACATCTAATATCCAACATCTAACATCCAACATCTAATATCCAACATCTAATATCCAACATCTAACATCCAACATCTAATATCCAACATCTAATATCTAACATCCAACATCTAATATCCAACATCTAATATCCAACATCTAATATCCAACATCTAATATCCAACATCTAATATCTAACATCCAACATCCAACATCTAATATCCAACATCTAACATCTAATATCTAATATCCAACATCCAACATCTAATATCCAACATCTAACATCCAACATCTAATATCCAACATCCAACATCTAATATCCAACATCTAACATCCAACATCTAATATCTAATATCCAACATCCAACATCTAATATCCAACATCTAATATCCAACATCTAATATCCAACATCCAACATCTAATATCCAACATCTAACATCCAACATCTAATATCCAACATCTAATATCCAACATCTAATATCCAACATCTAATATCTAATATCCAACATCCAACATCTAATATCCAACATCTAACATCTAATATCTAATATCCAACATCTAATATCGAACATCTAATATCCAACATCTAATATCCAACATCTAATATCCAACATCTAACATCCAACATCTAATATCCAACATCTAATATCCAACATCTAATATCTAATATCTAACATCTAACATCCAACATCTAACATCCAACATCTAATATCCAACATCTAATATCCAACATCTAATATCCAACATCTAATATCCAACATCTAATATCCAACATCTAATATCTAATATCTAATATCCAACATCTAATATCTAATATCTAACATCCAACATCTAACATCTAATATCTAACATCTAACATCTAACATCCAACATCTAATATCCAACATCTAATATCCAACATCTAATATCCAACATCTAATATCTAACATCTAATATCCAACATCTAATATCCAACATCTAATATCCAACATCTAATATCCAACATCTAATATCTAATATCTAACATCCAACATCTAATATCCAACATCTAACATCTAATATCTAATATCCAACATCTAATATCCAACATCTAATATCGAACATCTAATATCCAACATCTAATATCCAACATCTAACATCCAACATCTAATATCCAACATCTAATATCCAACATCTAATATCCAACATCTAATATTCAACATCTAATATCTAATATCTAACATCCAACATCTAACATCTAATATCTAACATCTAATATCCAACATCTAATATCCAACATCTAACATCCAACATCTAATATCCAACATCTAATATCCAACATCTAATATCTAATATCTAACATCCAACATCTAACATCTAATATCTAACATCTAATATCCAACATCTAATATCCAACATCTAATATCTAACATCTAATATCCAACATCTAATATCCAACATCTAATATCCAACATCTAATATCTAATATCTAATATCTAACATCCAACATCTAACATCTAATATCTAACATCTAATATCCAACATCTAATATCCAACATCTAATATCTAACATCTAATATCCAACATCTAATATCCAACATCTAATATCCAACATCTAATATCCAACATCTAACATCTAATATCTAATATCCAACATCTAATATCCAACATCTAATATCTAACATCTAACATCCAACATCTAATATCCAACATCTAACATCCAACATCTAATATCCAACATCTAATATCCAACATCTAATATCTAATATCTAACATCCAACATCTAACATCTAATATCTAACATCTAATATCCAACATCTAATATCCAACATCTAATATCTAACATCTAATATCCAACATCTAATATCCAACATCTAATATCCAACATCTAATATCCAACATCTAACATCTAATATCTAATATCCAACATCTAATATCTAACATCTAATATCTAACATCTAATATCTAACATCTAACATCTAATATCTAATATCTAACATCCAACATCTAACATCTAATATCTAACATCCAACATCTAATATCCAACATCTAATATCCAACATCTAATATCCAACATCTAACATCCAACATCTAATATCCAACATCTAATATCCAACATCTAACATCCAACATCTAATATCCAACATCTAATATCTAACATCCAACATCTAATATCCAACATCTAATATCCAACATCTAATATCCAACATCTAATATCCAACATCTAATATCTAACATCCAACATCCAACATCTAATATCCAACATCTAATATCCAACATCTAATATCCAACATCTAATATCTAACATCTAATATCTAACATCTAATATCTAACATCTAATATCTAATATCCAACATCTAATATCTAACATCCAACATCTAATATCCAACATCTAATATCCAACATCTAATATCCAACATCTAATATCCAACATCTAATATCTAACATCTAATATCTAACATCTAATATCTAACATCTAATATCTAATATCCAACATCTAATATCTAACATCCAACATCTAATATCCAACATCTAATATCCAACATCTAATATCCAACATCTAATATCCAACATCTAATATCTAATATCTAACATCCAACATCTAATATCCAACATCTAATATCTAACATCTAATATCTAATATCTAACATCCAACATCTAACATCTAATATCTAACATCCAACATCTAATATCCAACATCTAATATCCAACATCTAATATCCAACATCTAACATCCAACATCTAATATCCAACATCTAATATCCAACATCTAACATCCAACATCTAATATCCAACATCTAATATCTAACATCCAACATCTAATATCCAACATCTAATATCCAACATCTAATATCCAACATCTAATATCCAACATCTAATATCTAACATCCAACATCCAACATCTAATATCCAACATCTAACATCTAATATCTAATATCCAACATCCAACATCTAATATCCAACATCTAATATCCAACATCTAACATCCAACATCTAATATCCAACATCCAACATCTAATATCCAACATCTAACATCCAACATCTAATATCTAATATCCAACATCCAACATCTAATATCCAACATCTAATATCCAACATCTAATATCCAACATCCAACATCTAATATCCAACATCTAACATCCAACATCTAATATCCAACATCTAATATCCAACATCTAATATCCAACATCTAATATCTAATATCCAACATCCAACATCTAATATCCAACATCTAACATCCAACATCTAATATCCAACATCTAATATCCAACATCTAATATCCAACATCTAATATCCAACATCTAACATCCAACATCTAATATCCAACATCTAACATCCAACATCTAATATCCAACATCTAATATCCAACATCTAATATCTAACATCTAATATCCAACATCTAATATCCAACATCTAATATCCAACATCTAATATCCAACATCTAATATCCAACATCTAATATCTAACATCTAATATCTAATATCTAACATCTAACATCTAATATCCAACATCTAATATCTAACATCTAATATCTAATATCTAACATCTAACATCTAATATCCAACATCTAATATCTAATATCTAACATCTAATATCTAACATCTAATATCTAATATCTAACATCTAACATCTAACATCTAATATCTAATATCTAACATCTAACATCTAACATCTAATATCTAACATCTAACATCTAATATCCAACATCTAATATCTAATATCTAACATCTAATATCTAATATCTAACATCTAACATCTAATATCCAACATCTAACATCTAACATCTAACATCTAACATCTAACATCTAACATCTAATATCCAACATCGAACATCTAATATCCAACATCTAACATCCAACATCTAATATCCAACATCCAACATCTAATATCCAACATCTAACATCCAACATCTAATATCTAATATCCAACATCCAACATCTAATATCCAACATCTAATATCCAACATCTAATATCCAACATCTAACATCCAACATCTAATATCCAACATCTAATATCCAACATCTAATATCCAACATCTAATATCCAACATCTAATATCTAATATCCAACATCCAACATCTAATATCCAACATCTAACATCCAACATCTAATATCCAACATCTAATATCCAACATCTAATATCCAACATCTAATATCCAACATCTAACATCCAACATCTAATATCCAACATCTAACATCTAATATCTAACATCTAACATCCAACATCTAATATCCAACATCTAATATCCAACATCTAATATCTAATATCTAACATCTAACATCCAACATCTAACATCCAACATCTAACATCCAACATCTAATATCCAACATCTAATATCCAACATCTAATATCCAACATCTAATATCCAACATCTAATATCCAACATCTAATATCCAACATCTAATATCTAATATCTAACATCCAACATCTAATATCCAACATCTAATATCTAACATCTAATATCTAACATCCAACATCTAACATCTAATATCTAACATCCAACATCTAATATCCAACATCTAATATCCAACATCTAATATCCAACATCTAACATCCAACATCTAATATCCAACATCTAATATCCAACATCTAACATCCAACATCTAATATCCAACATCTAATATCTAACATCCAACATCTAATATCCAACATCTAATATCCAACATCTAATATCCAACATCTAATATCCAACATCTAATATCTAACATCCAACATCCAACATCTAATATCCAACATCTAACATCTAATATCTAATATCCAACATCCAACATCTAATATCCAACATCTAACATCCAACATCTAATATCCAACATCCAACATCTAATATCCAACATCTAACATCCAACATCTAATATCTAATATCCAACATCCAACATCTAATATCCAACATCTAATATCCAACATCTAATATCCAACATCCAACATCTAATATCCAACATCTAACATCCAACATCTAATATCCAACATCTAATATCCAACATCTAATATCCAACATCTAATATCTAATATCCAACATCCAACATCTAATATCCAACATCTAACATCTAATATCTAATATCCAACATCTAATATCGAACATCTAATATCCAACATCTAATATCCAACATCTAATATCCAACATCTAACATCCAACATCTAATATCCAACATCTAATATCCAACATCTAATATCTAATATCTAACATCTAACATCCAACATCTAACATCCAACATCTAATATCCAACATCTAATATCCAACATCTAATATCCAACATCTAATATCCAACATCTAATATCCAACATCTAATATCTAATATCTAATATCCAACATCTAATATCTAATATCTAACATCCAACATCTAACATCTAATATCTAACATCCAACATCTAACATCCAACATCTAATATCCAACATCTAATATCCAACATCTAATATCCAACATCTAATATCTAACATCTAATATCCAACATCTAATATCCAACATCTAATATCCAACATCTAATATCCAACATCTAATATCTAATATCTAACATCCAACATCTAATATCCAACATCTAACATCTAATATCTAATATCCAACATCTAATATCCAACATCTAATATCGAACATCTAATATCCAACATCTAATATCCAACATCTAACATCCAACATCTAATATCCAACATCTAATATCCAACATCTAATATCCAACATCTAATATTCAACATCTAATATCTAATATCTAACATCCAACATCTAACATCTAATATCTAACATCTAATATCCAACATCTAATATCCAACATCTAACATCCAACATCTAATATCCAACATCTAATATCCAACATCTAATATCTAATATCTAACATCCAACATCTAACATCTAATATCTAACATCTAATATCCAACATCTAATATCCAACATCTAATATCTAACATCTAATATCCAACATCTAATATCCAACATCTAATATCCAACATCTAATATCCAACATCTAATATCTAATATCTAACATCCAACATCTAACATCTAATATCTAACATCTAATATCCAACATCTAATATCCAACATCTAATATCTAACATCTAATATCCAACATCTAATATCCAACATCTAATATCCAACATCTAATATCCAACATCTAATATCTAACATCTAACATCCAACATCTAATATCCAACATCTAACATCCAACATCTAATATCCAACATCTAATATCCAACATCTAATATCTAATATCTAACATCCAACATCTAACATCTAATATCTAACATCTAATATCCAACATCTAATATCCAACATCTAATATCTAACATCTAATATCCAACATCTAATATCCAACATCTAATATCCAACATCTAATATCCAACATCTAACATCTAATATCTAATATCCAACATCTAATATCTAACATCTAATATCTAACATCTAATATCTAACATCTAACATCTAATATCTAATATCTAACATCCAACATCTAACATCTAATATCTAACATCCAACATCTAATATCCAACATCTAATATCCAACATCTAATATCCAACATCTAACATCCAACATCTAATATCCAACATCTAATATCCAACATCTAACATCCAACATCTAATATCCAACATCTAATATCTAACATCCAACATCTAATATCCAACATCTAATATCCAACATCTAATATCCAACATCTAATATCCAACATCTAATATCTAACATCCAACATCCAACATCTAATATCCAACATCTAATATCCAACATCTAATATCCAACATCTAATATCTAACATCTAATATCTAACATCTAATATCTAACATCTAATATCTAATATCCAACATCTAATATCTAACATCCAACATCTAATATCCAACATCTAATATCCAACATCTAATATCCAACATCTAATATCCAACATCTAATATCTAACATCTAATATCTAACATCTAATATCTAACATCTAATATCTAATATCCAACATCTAATATCCAACATCTAATATCCAACATCTAATATCCAACATCTAATATCCAACATCTAATATCTAACATCTAATATCTAACATCTAATATCTAACATCTAACATCTAATATCCAACATCTAATATCCAACATCTAATATCCAACATCTAATATCCAACATCTAATATCCAACATCTAATATCTAATATCTAACATCCAACATCTAATATCCAACATCTAATATCTAACATCTAATATCTAATATCTAACATCCAACATCTAACATCTAATATCTAACATCCAACATCTAATATCCAACATCTAATATCCAACATCTAATATCCAACATCTAACATCCAACATCTAATATCCAACATCTAATATCCAACATCTAACATCCAACATCTAATATCCAACATCTAATATCTAACATCCAACATCTAATATCCAACATCTAATATCCAACATCTAATATCCAACATCTTATATCCAACATCTAATATCTAACATCCAACATCCAACATCTAATATCCAACATCTAACATCTAATATCTAATATCCAACATCCAACATCTAATATCCAACATCTAATATCCAACATCTAACATCCAACATCTAATATCCAACATCCAACATCTAATATCCAACATCTAACATCCAACATCTAATATCTAATATCCAACATCCAACATCTAATATCCAACATCTAATATCCAACATCTAATATCCAACATCCAACATCTAATATCCAACATCTAACATCCAACATCTAATATCCAACATCTAATATCCAACATCTAATATCCAACATCTAATATCTAATATCCAACATCCAACATCTAATATCCAACATCTAACATCCAACATCTAATATCCAACATCTAATATCCAACATCTAATATCCAACATCTAATATCCAACATCTAACATCCAACATCTAATATCCAACATCTAACATCCAACATCTAATATCCAACATCTAATATCCAACATCTAATATCTAACATCTAATATCCAACATCTAATATCCAACATCTAATATCCAACATCTAATATCCAACATCTAATATCCAACATCTAATATCCAACATCTAATATCTAATATCTAACATCTAACATCTAATATCCAACATCTAATATCTAATATCTAACATCTAATATCTAACATCTAATATCTAATATCTAACATCTAACATCTAACATCTAATATCTAATATCTAACATCTAACATCTAACATCTAATATCTAACATCTAACATCTAATATCCAACATCTAATATCTAATATCTAACATCTAACATCTAATATCTAACATCTAACATCTAATATCTAATATCTAACATCTAATATCTAACATCTAATATCTAATATCTAACATCTAACATCTAACATCTAATATCTAATATCTAACATCTAACATCTAACATCTAATATCTAACATCTAACATCTAATATCCAACATCTAACATCTAACATCTAACATCTAACATCTAACATCTAACATCTAACATCTAACATCTAATATCCAACATCGAACATCTAATATCCAACATCTAACATCCAACATCTAATATCCAACATCCAACATCTAATATCCAACATCTAACATCCAACATCTAATATCTAATATCCAACATCCAACATCTAATATCCAACATCTAATATCCAACATCTAATATCCAACATCTAACATCCAACATCTAATATCCAACATCTAATATCCAACATCTAATATCCAACATCTAATATCTAATATCCAACATCCAACATCTAATATCTAATATCTAACATCTAACATCTAACATCTAATATCTAATATCTAACATCTAACATCTAACATCTAATATCTAACATCTAACATCTAACATCTAACATCTAACATCCAACATCTAATATCTAATATCTAACATCTAACATCTAACATCTAATATCTAATATCTAACATCTAACATCTAACATCTAATATCTAACATCTAACATCTAATATCCAACATCTAACATCTAACATCTAACATCTAACATCTAACATCTAACATCTAACATCTAACATCTAATATCTAACATCTAACATCTAACATCTAATATCTAACATCTAACATCCAACATCTAATATCCAACATCTAACATCTAACATCTAACATCTAACATCTAACATCTAACATCTAACATCTAACATCTAACATCTAATATCCAACATCTAATATCCAACATCTAATATCTAATATCCAACATCCAACATCTAATATCCAACATCTAACATCCAACATCTAATATCCAACATCTAATATCCAACATCTAATATCCAACATCTAATATCCAACATCTAACATCCAACATCTAATATCCAACATCTAACATCTAATATCTAACATCTAACATCCAACATCTAATATCCAACATCCAACATCTAATATCTAACATCCAACATCTAATATCCAACATCTAATATCCAACATCTAATATCTAATATCCAACATCTAATATCTAACATCTAATATCTAATATCTAACATCTAACATCTAACATCTAATATCCAACATCTAATATCTAATATCTAATATCTAATATCTAACATCTAACATCTAATATCTAACATCTAACATCTAATATCTAATATCTAACATCTAACATCTAACATCTAATATCTAACATCTAACATCTAACATCTAATATCCAACATCTAATATCTAACATCTAATATCCAACATCTAATATCCAACATCTAACATCTAACATCTAATATCTAATATCTAACATCTAACATCTAACATCTAACATCTAACATCTAACATCTAATATCCAACATCTAACATCTAACATCTAATATCTAATATCTAACATCTAACATCTAACATCTAATATCCAACATCTAATATCTAATATCTAACATCTAATATCTAATATCTAACATCTAACATCTAATATCTAATATCTGACATCTAACATCTAATATCCAACATCTAATATCTAACATCTAATATCTAATATCTAACATCTAACATCTAACATCTAATATCCAACATCTAATATCTAATATCTAACATCTAATATCTAACATCTAATATCTAATATCTAACATCTAACATCTAATATCTAATATCTAACATCTAACATCTAACATCTAATATCTAACATCTAACATCTAACATCTAATATCCAACATCTAATATCTAATATCTAATATCTAACATCTAATATCTAACATCTAATATCTAATATCTAACATCTAATATCTAACATCTAATATCTAATATCTAACATCTAACATCTAACATCTAACATCTAATATCCAACATCTAATATCTAATATCTAACATCTAATATCCAACATCTAACATCTAATATCTAATATCCAACATCTAACATCTAATATCTAATATCTAACATCTAACATCTAACATCTAATATCCAACATCTAACATCTAACATCTAATATCTAATATCTAACATCTAACATCTAATATCTAACATCTAATATCTAATATCTAACATCTAATATCTAACATCTAATATCTAATATCTAACATCTAATATCTAACATCTAATATCTAACATCTAATATCTAATATCTAATATCTAACATCTAATATCTAACATCTAATATCTAACATCTAATATCTAACATCTAATATCTAACATCTAATATCTAATATCTAACATCTAACATCTAATATCTAATATCTAACATCTAACATCTAACATCTAATATCTAACATCTAACATCTAATATCCAACATCTAATATCTAATATCTAACATCTAATATCTAACATCTAATGTCTAACATCTAACATCTAATATCTAACATCTAACATCTAACATCTAATATCCAACATCTAATATCTAACATCTAATGTCTAACATCTAACATCTAATATCTAACATCTAACATCTAATATCCAACATCTAATATCTAATATCTAACATCTAATATCTAACATCTAATATCCAACATCTAATATCTAATATCTAACATCTAACATCTAACATCTAATATCCAACATCTAATATCTAATATCTAACATCTAATATCCAACATCTAATATCTAATATCTAACATCTAATATCTAATATCTAACATCTAATATCTAACATCTAATATCTAACATCTAATATCTAATATCTAATATCTAACATCTAATATCTAACATCTAATATCTAACATCTAATATCTAATATCCAACATCTAATATCTAATATCTAACATCTAATATCTAACATCTAATATCTAACATCTAACATCTAATATCCAACATCTAATATCCAACATCTAATATCCAACATCTAACATCTAACATCTAATATCTAATATCTAACATCTAATATCTAACATCTAATATCTAACATCTAATATCTAATATCCAACATCTAATATCTAATATCTAACATCTAATATCTAACATCTAATATCTAATATCTAACATCTAATATCCAACATCTAATATCCAACATCTAACATCTAACATCTAATATCCAACATCTAATATCTAATATCTAACATCCAACATCTAACATCTAATATCTAACATCTAATATCCAACATCTAATATCCAACATCTAACATCCAACATCTAATATCCAACATCTAATATCCAACATCTAACATCTAATATCTAACATCTAATATCTAACATCTAATATCCAACATCTAATATCCAACATCTAATATCCAACATCTAATATCCAACATCTAACATCTAATATCTAATATCTAATATCTAACATCCAACATCTAACATCTAATATCTAACATCCAACATCTAATATCCAACATCTAATATCCAACATCTAATATCCAACATCTAACATCCAACATCTAATATCCAACATCTAACATCTAATATCTAACATCTAATATCTAACATCTAATATCCAACATCTAATATCCAACATCTAATATCCAACATCTAATATCCAACATCTAACATCTAATATCTAACATCTAATATCTAATATCTAACATCCAACATCTAACATCTAATATCTAACATCCAACATCTAATATCCAACATCTAATATCCAACATCTAATATCCAACATCTAACATCCAACATCTAATATCCAACATCTAACATCCAACATCTAATATCCAACATCTAATATCCAACATCTAATATCCAACATCCAACATCTAATATCTAATATCCAACATCCAACATCTAATATCCAACATCTAATATCCAACATCCAACATCTAATATCCAACATCCAACATCTAATATCCAACATCCAACATCTAATATCCAACATCTAACATCCAACATCTAATATCCAACATCTAACATCCAACATCTAATATCCAACATCTAATATCCAACATCTAATATCTAACATCTAACATCTAACATCTAATATCCAACATCTAATATCTAACATCTAATGTCTAACATCTAACATCTAATATCTAACATCTAACATCTAATATCCAACATCTAATATCTAATATCTAACATCTAATATCTAACATCTAATATCCAACATCTAATATCTAATATCTAACATCTAACATCTAACATCTAATATCCAACATCTAATATCTAATATCTAACATCTAATATCCAACATCTAATATCTAATATCTAACATCTAATATCTAATATCTAACATCTAATATCTAACATCTAATATCTAACATCTAATATCTAATATCTAATATCTAACATCTAATATCTAACATCTAATATCTAACATCTAATATCTAATATCCAACATCTAATATCTAATATCTAACATCTAATATCTAACATCTAATATCTAACATCTAACATCTAATATCCAACATCTAATATCCAACATCTAATATCCAACATCTAACATCTAACATCTAATATCTAATATCTAACATCTAATATCTAACATCTAATATCTAACATCTAATATCTAATATCCAACATCTAATATCTAATATCTAACATCTAATATCTAACATCTAATATCTAATATCTAACATCTAATATCCAACATCTAATATCCAACATCTAACATCTAACATCTAATATCCAACATCTAATATCTAATATCTAACATCCAACATCTAACATCTAATATCTAACATCTAATATCCAACATCTAATATCCAACATCTAACATCCAACATCTAATATCCAACATCTAATATCCAACATCTAACATCTAATATCTAACATCTAATATCTAACATCTAATATCCAACATCTAATATCCAACATCTAATATCCAACATCTAATATCCAACATCTAACATCTAATATCTAATATCTAATATCTAACATCCAACATCTAACATCTAATATCTAACATCCAACATCTAATATCCAACATCTAATATCCAACATCTAATATCCAACATCTAACATCCAACATCTAATATCCAACATCTAACATCTAATATCTAACATCTAATATCTAACATCTAATATCCAACATCTAATATCCAACATCTAATATCCAACATCTAATATCCAACATCTAACATCTAATATCTAACATCTAATATCTAATATCTAACATCCAACATCTAACATCTAATATCTAACATCCAACATCTAATATCCAACATCTAATATCCAACATCTAATATCCAACATCTAACATCCAACATCTAATATCCAACATCTAACATCCAACATCTAATATCCAACATCTAATATCCAACATCTAATATCCAACATCCAACATCTAATATCTAATATCCAACATCCAACATCTAATATCCAACATCTAATATCCAACATCCAACATCTAATATCCAACATCCAACATCTAATATCCAACATCCAACATCTAATATCCAACATCTAACATCCAACATCTAATATCCAACATCTAACATCCAACATCTAATATCCAACATCTAATATCCAACATCTAATATCTAATATCTAACATCTAACATCCAACATCTAACATCCAACATCTAATATCCAACATCTAATATCCAACATCTAATATCCAACATCTAATATCCAACATCTAATATCCAACATCTAATATCCAACATCTAATATCCAACATCTAATATCCAACATCTAATATCCAACATCTAACATCTAATATCTAACATCTAATATCCAACATCTAATATCCAACATCTAACATCTAATATCTAACATCTAATATCCAACATCTAATATCCAACATCTAATATCTAACATCTAATATCCAACATCTAATATCCAACATCTAACATCTAATATCTAATATCCAACATCTAACATCTAATATCTAATATCCAACATCTAATATCTAACATCTAATATCCAACATCTAATATCCAACATCTAACATCCAACATCTAATATCCAACATCTAATATCCAACATCTAATATCCAACATCTAACATCTAATATCTAATATCCAACATCTAACATCTAATATCTAATATCCAACATCTAATATCTAACATCTAATATCCAACATCTAATATCCAACATCTAACATCTAATATCTAACATCTAATATCCAACATCTAATATCCAACATCTAACATCTAATATCCAACATCTAATATCTAATATCTAACATCTAATATCTAATATCCAACATCTAATATCCAACATCTAACATCTAATATCTAACATCTAATATCCAACATCTAATATCCAACATCTAACATCTAATATCCAACATCTAATATCTAATATCTAACATCTAATATCTAATATCCAACATCTAATATCTAATATCTAACATCTAATATCTAACATCTAACATCTAATATCTAATATCCAACATCTAATATCTAACATCTAATATCCAACATCTAATATCCAACATCTAACATCTAATATCTAACATCTAATATCCAACATCTAATATCCAACATCTAACATCTAATATCCAACATCTAATATCTAATATCTAACATCTAATATCCAACATCTAATATCCAACATCTAACATCTAATATCTAACATCTAATATCTAATATCTAATATCTAATATCTAACATCTAATATCCAACATCTAACATCTAATATCTAACATCTAATATCCAACATCTAATATCCAACATCTAACATCTAATATCTAATATCCAACATCTAATATCTAATATCTAATATCCAACATCTAATATCTAATATCTAATATCCAACATCTAATATCTAATATCCAACATCTAACATCTAATATCTAATATCCAACATCTAATATCTAACATCTAATATCCAACATCTAATATCCAACATCTAACATCTAATATCTAACATCTAATATCCAACATCTAATATCCAACATCTAATATCCAACATCTAACATCTAATATCTAATATCTAATATCCAACATCTAATATCCAACATCTAACATCTAATATCTAACATCTAATATCCAACATCTAATATCCAACATCTAACATCTAATATCTAACATCTAATATCTAATATCTAATATCTAACATCTAATATCTAACATCTAACATCTAATATCTAATATCCAACATCTAATATCCAACATCTAACATCTAATATCCAACATCTAATATCTAACATCTAACATCTAATATCCAACATCTAATATCTAACATCTAACATCTAATATCCAACATCTAATATCTAACATCTAACATCTAATATCTAACATCTAACATCTAATATCCAACATCTAACATCTAATATCCAACATCTAATATCCAACATCTAATATCCAACATCTAACATCTAATATCTAACATCTAATATCCAACATCTAACATCTAACATCTAATATCCAACATCTAACATCTAACATCTAACATCTAATATCCAACATCTAATATCTAACATCTAACATCTAATATCCAACATCTAACATCTAACATCTAATATCCAACATCTAATTTCTAACATCTAATATCCAACATCTAATATCCAACATCTAATATCCAACATCTAATTTCTAACATCTAATATCCAACATCTAATATCTAACATCTAATATCCAACATCTAATTTCTAACATCTAATATCCAACATCTAATTTCTAACATCTAATATCTAACATCTAATATCCAACATCTAATTTCTAACATCTAATATCCAACATCTAATTTCTAACATCTAATATCTAACATCTAATATCCAACATCTAATTTCTAACATCTAATATCCAACATCTAATATCCAACATCTAATATCCAACATCTAATATCCAACATCTAATATCTAACATCTAATATCTAACATCCAACATCTAATATCCAACATCTAATATCTAATATCTAATATCCAACATCTAATATCTAACATCTAATATCTAACATCTAATATCCAACATCTAATATCTAACATCTAATATCTAACATCTAATATCCAACATCTAATATCTAATATCTAATATCCAACATCTAATATCTAACATCTAATATCTAACATCTAATATCCAACATCTAATATCTAACATCTAATATCCAACATCTAATATCTAATATCTAATATCCAACATCTAATATCTAACATCTAATATCTAACATCTAATATCCAACATCTAATATCTAATATCTAATATCCAACATCTAATATCCAACATCTAATATCTAACATCTAATATCTAACATCTAATATCCAACATCTAATATCTAATATCTAATATCCAACATCTAATATCCAACATCTAATATCTAACATCTAATATCTAACATCTAATATCCAACATCTAATATCTAACATCTAATATCCAACATCTAATATCTAATATCTAATATCCAACATCTAATATCCAACATCTAATATCTAATATCTAACATCTAATATCTAACATCTAATATCTAACATCTAACATCTAATATCCAACATCTAATATCCAACATCTAATATCCAACATCTAACATCTAACATCTAATATCTAATATCTAACATCTAATATCTAACATCTAATATCTAACATCTAATATCTAATATCCAACATCTAATATCTAATATCTAACATCTAATATCTAACATCTAATATCTAATATCTAACATCTAATATCCAACATCTAATATCCAACATCTAACATCTAACATCTAATATCCAACATCTAATATCTAATATCTAACATCCAACATCTAACATCTAATATCTAACATCTAATATCCAACATCTAATATCCAACATCTAACATCCAACATCTAATATCCAACATCTAATATCCAACATCTAACATCTAATATCTAACATCTAATATCTAACATCTAATATCCAACATCTAATATCCAACATCTAATATCCAACATCTAATATCCAACATCTAACATCTAATATCTAATATCTAATATCTAACATCCAACATCTAACATCTAATATCTAACATCCAACATCTAATATCCAACATCTAATATCCAACATCTAATATCCAACATCTAACATCCAACATCTAATATCCAACATCTAACATCTAATATCTAACATCTAATATCTAACATCTAATATCCAACATCTAATATCCAACATCTAATATCCAACATCTAATATCCAACATCTAACATCTAATATCTAACATCTAATATCTAATATCTAACATCCAACATCTAACATCTAATATCTAACATCCAACATCTAATATCCAACATCTAATATCCAACATCTAATATCCAACATCTAACATCCAACATCTAATATCCAACATCTAACATCCAACATCTAATATCCAACATCTAATATCCAACATCTAATATCCAACATCCAACATCTAATATCTAATATCCAACATCCAACATCTAATATCCAACATCTAATATCCAACATCCAACATCTAATATCCAACATCCAACATCTAATATCCAACATCCAACATCTAATATCCAACATCTAACATCCAACATCTAATATCCAACATCTAACATCCAACATCTAATATCCAACATCTAATATCCAACATCTAATATCTAATATCTAACATCTAACATCCAACATCTAACATCCAACATCTAATATCCAACATCTAATATCCAACATCTAATATCCAACATCTAATATCCAACATCTAATATCCAACATCTAATATCCAACATCTAATATCCAACATCTAATATCCAACATCTAATATCCAACATCTAACATCTAATATCTAACATCTAATATCCAACATCTAATATCCAACATCTAACATCTAATATCTAACATCTAATATCCAACATCTAATATCCAACATCTAACATCTAATATCTAATATCCAACATCTAACATCTAATATCTAATATCCAACATCTAATATCTAACATCTAATATCCAACATCTAATATCCAACATCTAACATCCAACATCTAATATCCAACATCTAATATCTAACATCTAATATCTAATATCCAACATCTAACATCTAATATCTAATATCCAACATCTAATATCTAATATCTAATATCCAACATCTAATATCCAACATCTAATATCCAACATCTAACATCTAACATCTAATATCTAATATCCAACATCTAACATCTAATATCTAATATCCAACATCTAATATCCAACATCTAATATCCAACATCTAACATCTAATATCTAATATCCAACATCTAACATCTAATATCTAATATCCAACATCTAATATCTAACATCTAATATCCAACATCTAATATCCAACATCTAACATCTAATATCTAACATCTAATATCCAACATCTAATATCCAACATCTAACATCTAATATCCAACATCTAATATCTAATATCTAACATCTAATATCTAATATCCAACATCTAATATCCAACATCTAACATCTAATATCTAACATCTAATATCCAACATCTAATATCCAACATCTAACATCTAATATCCAACATCTAATATCTAATATCTAACATCTAATATCTAATATCCAACATCTAATATCTAATATCTAACATCTAATATCTAACATCTAACATCTAATATCTAATATCCAACATCTAATATCTAACATCTAATATCCAACATCTAATATCCAACATCTAACATCTAATATCTAACATCTAATATCCAACATCTAATATCCAACATCTAACATCTAATATCCAACATCTAATATCTAATATCTAACATCTAATATCCAACATCTAATATCCAACATCTAACATCTAATATCTAACATCTAATATCTAATATCTAATATCTAATATCTAACATCTAATATCCAACATCTAACATCTAATATCTAACATCTAATATCCAACATCTAATATCCAACATCTAACATCTAATATCTAATATCCAACATCTAATATCTAATATCTAATATCCAACATCTAATATCTAATATCTAATATCCAACATCTAATATCTAATATCCAACATCTAACATCTAATATCTAATATCCAACATCTAATATCTAACATCTAATATCCAACATCTAATATCCAACATCTAACATCTAATATCTAACATCTAATATCCAACATCTAATATCCAACATCTAATATCCAACATCTAACATCTAATATCTAATATCTAATATCCAACATCTAATATCCAACATCTAACATCTAATATCTAACATCTAATATCCAACATCTAATATCCAACATCTAACATCTAATATCTAACATCTAATATCTAATATCTAATATCTAACATCTAATATCTAACATCTAACATCTAATATCTAATATCCAACATCTAATATCCAACATCTAACATCTAATATCCAACATCTAATATCTAACATCTAACATCTAATATCCAACATCTAATATCTAACATCTAACATCTAATATCCAACATCTAATATCTAACATCTAACATCTAATATCTAACATCTAACATCTAATATCCAACATCTAACATCTAATATCCAACATCTAATATCCAACATCTAATATCCAACATCTAACATCTAATATCTAACATCTAATATCCAACATCTAACATCTAACATCTAATATCCAACATCTAACATCTAACATCTAACATCTAATATCCAACATCTAATATCTAACATCTAACATCTAATATCCAACATCTAACATCTAACATCTAATATCCAACATCTAATTTCTAACATCTAATATCCAACATCTAATATCCAACATCTAATATCCAACATCTAATTTCTAACATCTAATATCCAACATCTAATATCTAACATCTAATATCCAACATCTAATTTCTAACATCTAATATCCAACATCTAATTTCTAACATCTAATATCTAACATCTAATATCCAACATCTAATTTCTAACATCTAATATCCAACATCTAATTTCTAACATCTAATATCTAACATCTAATATCCAACATCTAATTTCTAACATCTAATATCCAACATCTAATATCCAACATCTAATATCCAACATCTAATATCCAACATCTAATATCTAACATCTAATATCTAACATCCAACATCTAATATCCAACATCTAATATCTAATATCTAATATCCAACATCTAATATCTAACATCTAATATCTAACATCTAATATCCAACATCTAATATCTAACATCTAATATCTAACATCTAATATCCAACATCTAATATCTAATATCTAATATCCAACATCTAATATCTAACATCTAATATCTAACATCTAATATCCAACATCTAATATCTAACATCTAATATCCAACATCTAATATCTAATATCTAATATCCAACATCTAATATCTAACATCTAATATCTAACATCTAATATCCAACATCTAATATCTAATATCTAATATCCAACATCTAATATCCAACATCTAATATCTAACATCTAATATCTAACATCTAATATCCAACATCTAATATCTAATATCTAATATCCAACATCTAATATCCAACATCTAATATCTAACATCTAATATCTAACATCTAATATCCAACATCTAATATCTAACATCTAATATCCAACATCTAATATCTAATATCTAATATCCAACATCTAATATCCAACATCTAATATCTAACATCTAATATCCAACATCTAATATCTAATATCTAATATCCAACATCTAATATCTAACATCTAATATCCAACATCTAATATCTAACATCTAATATCCAACATCTAATATCTAATATCTAATATCCAACATCTAATATCTAACATCTAATATCCAACATCTAATATCTAACATCTAATATCCAACATCTAATATCTAACATCTAATATCCAACATCTAATATCTAACATCTAATATCCAACATCTAATATCTAACATCTAATATCTAACATCTAATATCCAACATCTAACATCTAATATCTAATATCTAATATCTAATATCTAACATCTAACATCTAATATCCAACATCTAACATCTAACATCTAATATCCAACATCTAATATCTAACATCTAATATCTAACATCCAACATCTAACATCTAATATCTAATATCTAACATATAATAGCTAACATCTAATATCTAACATCTAACATCTAATATCCAACATCTAACATCTAACATCTAACATCTAATATCTAACATCTAATATCTAACATCTAACATCTAATATCTAACATCTAATATCTAACATCTAACATCTAATATCTAACATCCAACATCTAACATCTAACATCTAATATCTAACATCTAATATCTAACATCTAACATCTAATATCTAACATCTAATATCTAACATCTAACATCTAATATCTAACATCCAACATCTAACATCTAATATCTAATATCTAACATCCAACATCTAACATCTAATATCTAATATCTAACATCTAACATCTAATATCTAATATCCAACATCTAATATCTAACATCTAATATCTAACATCTAATATCTAACATCCAACATCTAATATCTAACATCTAACATCTAATATCTAATATCCAACATCTAATATCTAACATCTAATATCTAACATCTAATATCTAACATCTAACATCTAATATCTAATATCTAACATCTAATATCTAACATCTAACATCTAACATCTAACATCTAACATCTAACATCTAACATCTAATATCTAATATCTAACATCTAACATCTAACATCTAATATCTAATATCTAATATCCAACATCTAATATCTAACATCTAACATCTAATATCTAATATCTAATATCTAACATCTAATATCTAACATCCAACATCTAACATCTAACATCTAACATCTAACATCTAATATCTAATATCTAATATCTAATATCTAATATCTAACATCTAATATCTAATATCCAACATCTAATATCTAACATCTAACATCTAACATCTAATATCTAATATCCAACATCTAATATCCAACATCTAATGTTGTTGTCTGTTGTTGTCTCTTTAGTCTGTTGCTGTCTGTTATTGTCTCTTTAGTCTGTTGTCTGTTGTTGTCTCTTTATTCTGTTGTCTCTTTAGTCTGTTGTTGTCTGTTGTTGTCTCTTTAGTCTGTTGTCTGTTGTTGTCTCTTTAATCTGTTGCTGTCTGTTATTGTCTCTTTAGTCTGTTGCTGTCTGTTGTTGTCTCTTTAGTCTGTTGTTGTCTGTTATTGTCTCTTTAGTCTGTTGTTGTCTGTTATTGTCTCTTTAGTCTGTTGCTGTCTGTTATTGTCTCTTTAGTCTGTTGCTGTCTGTTATTGTCTCTTTAGTCTGTTGCTGTCTGTTGTTGTCTCTTTAGTCTGTTCTTGTCTGTTGTTGTCTCTTTAGTCTGTTGCTGTCTGTTATTGTCTCTTTAGTCTGTTGTTGTCTCTTTAGTCTGTTGTTGTCTGTTGTTGTCTCTTTAGTCTGTTGCTGTCTGTTGTTGTCTCTTTAGTCTGTTGTCTGTTGTTGTCTCTCTAGTCTCTTGTTGGCTGTTGTTGTCTCTTTAGTCTCTGGTTGTCTGTTATTGTCTCTTTAGTCTCTTGTTGTCTGTTATTGTCTCTTTAGTCTGTTGCTGTCTGTTATTGTCTCTTTAGTCTGTTGTTGTCTGTTGTTGTCTCTTTAGTCTGTTGTTGTCTCTTTAGTCTGTTGTCTCTTGTTGTCTCTTTAGTCTGTTGCTGTCTGTTGTTGTCTCTCGTCTCTTGTTGGCTGTTGTTGTCTCTTTAGTCTGTTGTCTCTTGTTGTCTCTTTAGTCTGTTGTCTGTTGTCTCTTTAGTCTGTTGCTGTCTGTTGTTGTCTCTCTAGTCTCTGGTTGGCTGTTGTTGTCTCTTTAGTCTGTTGTTGTCTCTTTAGTCTCTGGTTGTCTGTTGTTGTCTCTTTAGTCTCTGGTTGTCTGTTGTTGTCTCTTTAGTCTCTGGTTGTCTGTTGTTGTCTCTTTAGTCTCTTTAGTCTGTTGCTGTCTGTTGTTGTCTCTTTAGTCTCTTGTCTGTTGTTGTCTCTTTAGTCTCTGGTTGTCTCTTTCGTCTCTTGTTGTCTGTTGTTGTGTCTTTAGTCTCTTGTTGTCTGTTGTTGTCTCTTATTGTCTCTCTTTGTCTCTCTGACTCTTGTCGTCTCTTATTGTCCGTCTGTATTTAACTCAATACCATGCTTCGATGTGACGGAGGACTCCTGTGCTAACTTTAGTCCTACCCAGATTGATCATCTTGTCGACAGTGCTACAAGCTCACTGAGAAGGACACTAGACTCTATTGCTCCTTTAAAAAAGAAGTTGGTAAAACAAAGGAGGTTCGCTCCATGGTATAACCCTGAAACCCGCAAATTAAAGCAAACATCGCGAAAACATGGCGTTCCACTAACTTGGAAGAATCTCGGTTACTCTGGCGAGACAGTCTTAAGACATATAAGAAGGCCCTCCGTAATGCCAGAGCAGCCTATTACTCATCGTTAATAGAGAAAAATAAGAACAACCCCAGGTTCCTCTTCAGCACTGTAGCCAGGCTGACAGAGAGTCACAGCTCTGTTGTGCCGAGTATCCCTATAGACCTCAGTAGCAATGACTTCATGAACTTCTTTAATGATAAAATTATAATTATTAGAGAGAACATTAATAATCTCCTGCCCTCGACCGATCTTTCCACAAATAGAGTAACCTTAGAAACAGCTGTAAACCCTGATATATGTTTAGATGGCTTTACTCCCATCGACCTTGACAAACTGACTTCAACAATTTTTACGTCTAAACCTTCCACCTGTCTCTTAGACCCTATACCGACTAGGCTGCTTAAAGAAGTACTACCATTAATTTGCACAACTTTATTAGATATGATCAACCTGTCTTTAGTAACAGGTCATGTACCACAGTCCTTCAAAGTAGCTGTGATTAAACCTCTTCTTAAGAAGCCCACTCTCCATCCAGAGGTGTAGAACTATAGACCGATCTCTAACCTTCCCTTCCTCTCTAAGATCCTTGAGAAAGCAGTTGCAAATCAGTTGTGTGACTTTCTGTGTAACAATAGTTTATTTGAGGATTTTCAGTCAGGATTTAGAAAGCATCATAGCACAGAAACAGCTCTGGTAAAAATAACTAATGACCTTCTAATCGCATCAGACAAAGGACTCGTCTCTGTTCTGGTCCTGTTAGACCTTAGTGCTGCGTTCGACACTATAGACCACTACATCCTGTTGCAGAGACTGGAACATTATATTGGCATCAAAGGAACCGCACTGAACTGGTTTGGATCCTATTTATCGGATCGATCTCAGTTTGTTTATGTAAACGATGAAGCCTCGATGAAGACCAACGTCAGTTATGGAGTTCCACAAGGTTCTGTGCTTGGACCAATCTTGTTCACCTTATATATGCTCCCTTTAGGCAACATTATCAGAAAACACTCTATAACCTTTCATTGTTATGCAGATGATACTCAATTATATATATCGATCAAACCAGATGAAACCAACCAGCTCGCTAAACTGCAAGCGTGTCTTAAGGACATAAAAACCTGGATGACCTGCAACTTCCTGATGTTAAACTCAGACAAAACTGAAGTTATTCTACTAGGCCCAGAACACCTCCGAAATCAGTTATCTAATGATATGTAGCTCAAGCGCAAGTTCAGTCAGGAAGACACTCACTAGTAATCTCTGTCTTTCCTCTCCTTGTAATTACTCTATCAGCTGATTGGGGGCGTGCACTTTTAAGTAACCAACCAGATTCTGCACACCGGTTCCTGAAGCCAATCATATCGTTGCTGTCAAACTTTAAATAGTGTTCTCCTCTCTGCTGCTGTCAGTTGTCATTTCAGCTAAGCAGATGCAACCCTCCTCCACCCCAGTCGCCTCCAGTCAGCATCACAGTCAGGCTCCTGATTCATCATCAGATTGCAGCGACTCCTTTCACCACCACCACCAGTGTCTGGACTCCAGGGGGGATTAGGCCTGTTGGACCTCAGTATCCCTACTGTGATGACCCCTCCCTTCCACCAGGGGTCTGTGTCTGTTTCTTCTCAGGTTGTCTTGCAGGATGTTGATCGGCAGCTAACGAGCCCCACCTGAGCCTGCTGGGTTGGTCCCAGCTATAAAGGCTGCCCCTCTTCTTTGGCTGGGTTCCTCTCTGACTCCTGTGTGGAGGACCTGGCTGGCTGCTGCCTTGTTCTGAGTGTTTATTTAGTTAGTTGTACTTTAAATAAATGTCTATTTATTACTTTTATAACTCGTCTTGTCTCCCTCATGTTACGACTTTTTGAGCCGGGTCGTGACATATGGGGGCTCGTCCATTTCTGGTTGACCCGGTGTCTGTATTGAGTTAAAATCAGTAGCAGCGGTAACATGGTAGGCTGTACGCCATTTGTTGATCGGTTGGGCAATCTGCTTGATTGGGAGACAGTTGAGTCTGGTAAGCGGGCTAATGTGGTTTTGTGTCAGAGTCTGGATGGTCCTCGTTACACGGTGAGTAAATTGCTGCTGTTCTGTCCCTGTTAGGCTGAAGAGCGGACTCCCTTTGGAGGTCGTTGGGGGGGGGGTTTCTGTAGTGTGGTTGGAGCAATTGTCTCGGGGGCACGTCCGAGGCTGCAGGTGGGCGGCCAGTTCCTGGTTGCTTTACCGAGTCTCCGGGTTTTAGTGCATAAGTACCCACCATAAGTAACACCTGAAGACTAGGGGGAAGTTTAGTTAGTTCTGGTTAGGCAGTTAGAGGGACGGAATTACGGTGATGTTTGCCTGTGTATGGGCCGTTTGTTTTCTGGCTGTGGAGGAGCCTAAAAGGTTTTCCTTCTGACCTTTTTGTTTTGTGAGTCGGGCAGTGACAGTGATGTGTTTCCCTGGTGATCCTTATGTGGAGACACAGGCCGCGTACGATGCAGAGTGGGAGCCTGAGTCTACACCTGAGAGGGCGCAGAGGAGGGGGAGGTATCCTTTGTGGCTGTTCCAGACTACCTCCTGTCTGTTTCTGGGAGTGACCTGGTGATGGAGGCAGTGATGTTAGCTATGTAAGGGCTGCTCTTGCTGTTGGGGGTTAAAGTCTGTTCCTGGTTTTACTGATGGAAACTAGTTCCTGGTGTTTCCTGATAACTGCATGTTTTGGTTTCTGGTTTTGTATTCTGGTGATCATGTTCTGGATTCTGTAACAAGAGCATTGCACAGCCTGTTGGGGTGTCTGGGTATTGGACCCAGTTACCTTCCAGGTGGAGCCTGAAGACTGCTGCTGCACCGTGTGCAGCAGGTATTCGTGGTTCATAGGGTAAGCAAGTGGGTAATAAAAGGAGGGATGTGGAGAACAGGTTCTTTGGGTTTGTGTGGTGACAGGCAAGTTGGTGACTTGGCCTGTCACCTTCAGGAACATAAGCGCTACAGCTCATGCCTTGGTTGGGTGAGCTGACTTGTAGTTGGGTTGCCTCTTTGCGCGTCTGTCGGAGGAACCTTTAGGCTACTACAGGTTAGCGCTTATGATAGTTCAGTTTGTGCTTTCTGTTAGCTGGCAATTATGATGATTCCAGTTCTGGTTGTTCACCACTCGTTCATGCAGCGTATTGCATGAACTGGGTCTCGCAGCAAACCCTGCTTCCCATCATGTGCTTCACCATATCACTGTGTAATCTCTCTGGCCTTCCTTCCTAATCCACTCTCACTCATAGATGCTTCTCCACATGTTGGAGTTGCTGGGTTGCAGAGTGGAGATTGTGTGGAGGTCGTTGGGGGATGCACTCTTAACCTGGAATTTGAAATGTGTATGCAGTTTGTTGGTGTTCCTGGTGGGAACACTGTTTTTATGGAGGGGGGTGTGACGACCCCTCCCTTCCACCAGGGGTCTGTCTGTTTCTTCTCAGGTTGTCTTGCAGGATGTTGATCGGCAGCTAACGAGCCCCACCTGAGCCTGCCGGGTTGGTCCCAGCTATAAAGGCTGCCCCTCTTCTTTGGCTGGGTCCCTCTCTCTGACTCCTGTGTGGAGGACCTGGCTGGCTGCTGCCTTGTTCTGAGTGTTTATTTAGTTAGTTGTACTTTAAATAAATGTCTATTATTACTTTTCTAACTCGTCTTGTCTCCCTCATGTTACGACTTTTTGAGCCGGGTCGTGACACTACCCTCAGTGATAGTACTTCAGGATGGAGTCCAATCGCCAAAGACTTTGCACTTTTCATATTTGAAGCTTGTATAATAAATCATTGTTAAATCATGAAACAAGTCTCTCCTGATTGATATAGTTTCTCTAGATGGCATTGCGCTGGCATCCAGCAGCACCGTCAAGAATCTTGGAGTTACCTTTGATCAGGATTTGTCTTTCAACTCTCAGATAAAACTTATTTCTAGGACTGCCTTTTTTCACCTACGTAATATTTCAAAAATCAGGCACATCCTATCTCAAAGCGATGCAGAGAAATGAGTTCATGCATTAGTTACCTCTAGACTAGATTATTGCAATTCCTTATTTTCAGGCTGCTCTAATAAGTCTCTTAAATCTCTCCAGTTGATCCAGAATGCTGCAGCTCGTGTACTAAGAAAAGAGATCATATTACTCCTGTATTAGCTTCTCTGCACTGGCAATGGACAAACTGGTATAGGCAAAAACTACAGGGGGACTTCCTACACTGAGCGCCTCTCTTCTTCACCTCCGTCTGTATGCATTGATGTCCCATTAATGCTCATTACTAACTTTACTTCTTCCCCGGAGTATTTGTGCTTTCTCGCCTCACAGGATGACCGCAGTTTTATCTGGACACTGGTTCTTCAACCAGCCATGGCCCTGCTGACACCTACTACGATCTTCATTATTAACATTATTAATCCTATTGCCGATACCATTAATGCACAGTACTGATTTTGTCTCTTCCCCGGAGTCTTTGTGCTTTCTCTCCTCACAGGTTTCCATGGAGCATGGTTTCATCTGGACCCTGGTCCTTCCTCCTACCATGGCCCTGCTGACTCCAACTGCTAATATCACTTTTATTATTACTCACATTACTATTTCATACTACCGATACCATTAATGCACATTATTGACCTGCTTCTTCACCAGAGTCTCTGTGCTTTCTCGCCTCACAGGTTCCTGTGTATCCGGGTTTACCTGGACCAGGTGTTGCCTCCTGTCGTGGTTGTGTCATACATTGAATGTGTTGTAATTCACTATCCTGTTCTACACATGACATCATTGCACTTCTGTCCATCCTGGGAGAGGGATCCCTCCTCTATTGCTCTCCCACAGGTTTCTTCCTCTTTCCTCCCCGTTAAAGGTTTTTTTTGGGGAGTTTTTCCTGTTCTGATGTGAGGGTTCCGGGACAAGAGGATGTCAAATGTGTACATATTGTAAACCCTCTGAGGCAAATGTGTGATTTTGGGCTATACAAAAATAAATTGAATTTAATTATTGTCTCTCTGACTCTTGTCGTCTCTTACGGTATTGTCTCGCTGACTCTTGTTGTCTCTCTGACTCTTGTTGTCTCTCTGACTCTTGATGTCTCTCTGACTCTTGATGTCTCTCTGACTCTTGATGTCTCTCTGACTCTTGATGTCTCTCTGACTCTTGATGTCTCTCTGACTCTTGATGTCTCTCTGTCTCTTTGACTCTTGATGTCTTTTGCCGTCTCTTGTGACATTACATCAGTCCTTTAGCAGACGCTTCCATCCAAAGCGTCTTACTCTTCTATCACACGCAGGCTCAGCTAAGGGAGAATGTTTTTGGGGTTAAGTGTCTTGCTCAAGGACACATTGACATGCGACTAGTGGAGCCGGGGATCGAACCGCCCCTGTCTCTTATCTCTCATTGTCTCTAGTTGTCTAAATGTGAGCAGAGGATCATCACTTGTCTTAAGGGGAGCAGAGGTAACCGTCTGTCCACTGGAAGTTAAGTGAGACGTTCTGAAAGTGTCTCAGGCGGAGACATGAACGTGTGGTGGCGGTGGAGACGAGTCCTCAGATCATGTGAGATAAATCAGGCGAGATCACGAGAGAGAGAAAACATTTGAATTCGTCCCAATAAGACGGCAGACACGTCATCTCCATCGGTTACCGGGGAAACGGTTTGTCTTTTCAAGTTTGGAGATGAAGTCATCGGGTTATTGTTCTTAAACTAGCTGCCGGTGAAACTGTCAGAGACGCTGCAGCAGTGTTTAATGTGGGTCTCTGGGGGACGAGAGAGACGCGTTTGAACAGAGACGAGGGTGTCAATTAAGACACAGAATCTTCAAAATGGAGGAGATTAAACTTTGAAATCTTTAAAACGCTCCCCGCTGAATTGTCTCCTCTGAGGAAACAGGTCACCAGAGTTCACGGTTTGATTCCTCAGCGAGCAAAGAGGACAGACAAGTGGTATTTATTTACTGTCAACACGTCTCCTCCTCAATGTCTCCGTCTCTGTGCACGTCCAACCTGTCTCAGCTTCTAAAGAGAGACGACAGGACACCTCGTATGAGACGTTTTAAGAGACAGAGACAGGACACCTCGTATGAGACACTTAAAGAGACAGGACACCTCGTATGAGACACTTTAAGAGACAGGACACCTCGTATGAGACACTTTAAGAGACAGGGCACCTCGTATGAGACACGTTAAGAGACGGAGACAGGACACCTCGTATGAGACACTTAAAGAGACAGGACACCTCGTATGAGACACTTTAAGAGACAGGGCACCTCGTATGAGACACTTTAAGAGACAGGGCACCTCGTATGAGACACTTTAAGAGACAGAGACACCTCGTATGAGACACGTTAAGGGACGGAGACAGGACACCTCATATGAGACACTTAAAGATACAGGACACCTCGTACGAGACACTTAAAGATACAGGACACCTCATATGAGACACTTAAAGATACAGGACACCTCGTATGAGACACGTTAAGGTACGGAGACACCTCGTATGAGACACTTTAAGAGACAGGACACCTCGTATGAGACACTTTAAGAGAGAGAGACAGGGCACCTCGTATGAGACACGTTAAGGGACGGAGACCTTAACGTGTTCCTTCTTTCTACTTTAACTGCTGCTGAATAGTTCCTCTCAGAATAAACGTTTACACTTATTTAAATGTATAAATCAGAATAAATCAGAGTTTCTACAGATGATTGTATTTTGTATAATATTGTGAACATCTAGCATGAATCTCTGAGCTCTCATTGTGTCTCCTGCCTTCTAAATACATCTGTAAATACTCTGTAAATACTCTATAAATACTCTATGAATACTCTGTAAATACTCTGTAAATACTCTGTAAATGCTCTGTAAATACATACTCTATGAATACTCTGTAAATACTCTGTAAATACTCTATAAACACTCTGTAAATACATACTCTATGAATACTCTGTAAATACTCTATAAATACTCTGTAAATACTCTATGAATACTCTGTAAATACTCTGTAAATACTCTGTAAATACATACTCTATGAATACTCTGTAAATACTCTATAAATACTCTGTAAATACTCTCTAGATACTCTATAAATACTCTATAAATACTCTGTAAATACTCTATAAATACTCTGTAAATACTCTGTAAATACTCTATGAATACTCTGCAAATACTCTGTAAATACTCTGTAAATACTCTATAAATATTCTGTAAATACTCTTTAAATACTCTGTAAATACTCTGTAAATACTCTGTAAATACTCTATAAATATTCTGTAAATACTCTGTAAATACTCTATAAATACTATAATAACTTTCACACCTCTCAACTTTATCCATCCTCCAAACGGCTGCTGACACCGTGAAGAATTTATCGATCTGTAACGGCTTCTGATGACAAACTACATGGTTGGAGAACCATGAAATCTCCCCTCCATTAATTAAAGAACCAGCTGTGTGAGTGTGTGTGTGTGAGAGTGAGAGTGTGTGTGTGTGTGTCTTTGTGTCCTCAGAGAACATCGATACACTGAGTTAATTACCTGCACCGGTTCTTCAGTCCGTCAACGATCTGTTGTGTCTCTAACACGGAGAAAACACCAGAATGAAGAGGTTTAGTGAAGTAGTTTAAACTGTCTGAAGGTTCTCCATCAGAACCGTGTGAAGAGAGAGGAACACATCTGAGTCTGAAGGTTCTCCATCAGAA
Organism: Ophthalmolycus amberensis; assembly: GCA_024529925.1. Classification (NCBI taxonomy): domain Eukaryota; kingdom Metazoa; phylum Chordata; class Actinopteri; order Perciformes; family Zoarcidae; genus Ophthalmolycus; species Ophthalmolycus amberensis. The sequence continues at coordinate 164,732 of JAFEUB010001610.1, read as the reverse complement.
CCGTGTGAAGAGAGAGGAACACACCTGAGTCTGAAGGTTCTCCATCAGAACCGTGTGAAGAGAGAGGAACACACCTGAGTCTGAAGGTTCTCCATCAGAACCGTGTGAAGAGAGAGGAACACACCTGAGTCTGAAGGTTCTCCATCAGAACCGTGTGAAGAGAGAGGAACACACCTGAGTCTGAAGGTTCTCCATCAGAACCGTGTGAAGAGAGAGGAACACACCTGAGTCTGAAGGTTCTCCATCAGAACCGTGTGAAGAGAGAGGAACACACCTGAGTCTGAAGGTTCTCCATCAGAACCGTGTGAAGAGAGAGGAACACACCTGAGTCTGAAGGTTCTCCATCAGAACCGTGTGAAGAGAGAGGAACACACCTGAGTCTGAAGGTTCTCCATCAGAACCGTGTGAAGAGAGAGGAACACACCTGAGTCTGAAGGTTCTCCATCAGAACCGTGTGAAGAGAGAGGAACACACCTGAGTCTGAAGGTTCTCCATCAGAACCGTGTGAAGAGAGAGGAACACACCTGAGTCTGAAGGTTCTCCATCAGAACCGTGTGAAGAGAGAGGAACACACCTGAGTCTGAAGGTTCTCCATCAGAACCGTGTGAAGAGAGAGGAACACACCTGAGCTGAAGGTTCTCCATCAGAACCGTGTGAAGAGAGAGGAACACACCTGAGCTGAAGGTTCTCCATCAGAACCGTGTGAAGAGAGAGGAACTTGTGGGTTCCTCTGTAGTCCTCGGTGCTGCTGTTCTCTGATAACAGATCACTTCTCACTTACTCTCTGTTGACTTGATTAAGAGGCTTAAACGTCTTTAATGAGTTTTCTACTTCACTGCTTCTAATCAGGAGCTCTGCCAGCCCCTCCCCCACTCTGTCTGTCTCTCCCTCTGTGTATTATATACAGTATATATATATATACACACATATACTGTATATAATACAGATAGAATGTTAGAGATTGATGATGCTGCTCTTTCTAAATAACTAAACACCTTCATAGATGAATAGATTCTTATTTCTACACTCTGCTGTCCTTTAAGGCACATTTACAGCTGTAGATGTGAACAAAGGAGAAATATGATTTTCTGCTTTTACTTATTAACCCTTAGTGTCCTGACTGCCATACAGCTGTTGTCCTCTGGGTCAGAAATGACTCCGTCAGGTTTGACTGTTTATAAAGCAGACAGTATAAATGATCACCACCTCTGTGTTTCAACTCTTTACTCAACTTTATTCCAACTCATCACCTGACATATAAAACACGTCAACATTCATTCATGCAACATTTTGCCTCCCGTTGCCTTCACATGGACTAACACCTGTTATCCTGGGCTCATCTTCACCTCAGCAATTTCAACCTCCAGAACATTATTATAATTCAAATTGCTACCAAAGGTTATGTGTCAGGTAACCTAAATAGCCCTTTAAATAAAACAACCCCCCCGACACCCAAACCCGTAGACATCCAGAATCCCTGTTACTATGGAGGAATATGCAGATCACCATCAAATCTCACTGATTGACCTACAACTGGAAAGAGATATTTTTGGGTGTTTTAATGGCTTCACATATCACTTTACATATCAACATGTTGAGGTTATGTTTACCCAGTCGTCCCCATTAAATTAGGAAAATCAAAGTATTTATATTCAATACATTTCTCTGTAGTTTTAATTGTCGGTCTTACTTCACACACGAATAACCAGTAATCAATGTAATCAATGTCTTCTCAGAAAAAAAGCATAAAAGTCGAGCAACATGTTGTTCGACTTTTGTTGGAAAACGCTTGAAAGATGAGGAATAACTTTTGATCGATGTGGAATGAAGCGGAGCTGCTTCTCTGTGGAGACAAACGTCGACAGTGTTGAGCACTGAGCTCCTCGGAGAACATATGAACCTGTGAACCTATGAACATATGAACCCTGTGTGAGAACATGTGCAGCGCTTCTACAGTACACATTGTGAAAATGTCAAAAGAAATGAATGGACTTCTGCTTGTTTTGTTGACTGTTGTCTAGTTTTAGTTGAGAAGTAGAAAGTTTGACGCTAATTAGGTTTGAGACTAACGCTGCTCTTCTCTCTGTTTGATAACGGAGCTGTAATTCCGAGGAGAACCTCAAAGCAACATTTGTTTCCTCTCTGACAACAATTATTCATCAGATGCTAATTCCATCCAACGGAGCTCCTCAAAGGGAACATAGTCGGCTGTTTGATTCCCTCTGTGAGCTCATTCGGCTGTCAGCGGGTTTGTGCATCAGGAGGCCGGTTGTGTTTCTACCGGAGCAGCTGACGAGGTGGAGAGGTCACCGTGTTGGTGCAAGAGCAGCCTGACACATCGAGGCCTGATTTATGCAGAAATAGAGATTCATGGAATATTAGGACACCGGCTTCATTCACACGCATGAATCAGATTTAACAATGAAAGCAGAGAAACCTGACAACAGAGACGAGGAGCTGCAGGAATGAAGTGTTGATATTCTACATGAGTGAACATTAAGCTGCAGGATCATTTTATCAGGTCTGATCATCCTCTTCTGCAGACGATCCTCACTAATCTGATCCGCCATTGTTTCCCTTTATCTCCACTATCAGTCTGTGAGATCAATGTGGGGCTCTAGTGTGAGTCAATCTTTACAGAATATATATATAATCTAGTGTGAGTCAATGGTTACAGAATGTATATCTAATCTAATGTGAGTCAATGGTTACAGAATATATATCTAATCTAGAGAGTCAATGGTTACAGAATATATATCTAATCTAGAGAGTCAATGGTGACAGAATATATATCTAATCTAGAGAGAGTCAATGGTTACAGAATATATATCTAATCTAGAGAGTCAATGGTTACAGAATATATATCTAATCTAGAGAGTCAATGGTTACAGAATATATCTAATCTAGAGAGTCAATGGTTACAGAATATATCTAATCTAGAGAGTCAATGGTTACAGAATATATCTAATCTAGAGAGTCAATGGTTACAGAATATATATCTAATCTAGTGGGAGTCGATGGTTACAGAATATATCGAATCTAGAGAGAGTCAATGGTTACAGAATATATATTTAATCTATTGGGAGTCAATGGTTACAGAATATATCAAAACTAGAGAGTCAATGGTTACAGAATGTATATCTAATCTAGTGAGAATCAATGATTACAGAATATATACCTAATCTAGTGGGAGTCAATGGTTATAGAATATATATCTAATCTAGTGAGAATCAATGATTACAGAATATATATATAATCTAATGTGAGTCAATGGTTACAGAATGTATATCTAATCTAGTGAGAATCAATGATTACAGAATATATATCTAATCTAATGTGAGTCAATGGTTACAGAATATATATCTAATCTAGAGAGTCAATGGTTACAGAATATATATCTAATCTAATGTGAGTCGATGGTTACAGAATATATATCTAATCTAGTGAGAGTCAATGGTTACAGAATATATATCTAATCTAGAGAGTCAATGGTTACAGAATATATATCTAATCTAATGTGAGTCGATGGTTACAGAATATATATCTAATCTAGTGTGAGTCAATGGTTACAGAATGTATATCTAATCTAGAGAGAGTCAATGGTTACAGAATATATCTAATCTAGAGAGTCAATGGTTACAGAATATATATCTAATCTAGTGGGAGTCGATGGTTACAGAATATATCTAATCTAGAGAGAGTCAATGGTTACAGAATATATATTTAATCTATTGGGAGTCAATGGTTACAGAATATATCAAAACTAGAGAGTCAATGGTTACAGAATGTATATCTAATCTAGTGAGAATCAATGATTACAGAATATATACCTAATCTAGTGGGAGTCAATGGTTATAGAATATATATCTAATCTAGTGGGAGTCAATGGTTATAGAATATATATCTAATCTAGTGTGAGTCAATGATTACATAATATATACCCTATCTAGAGAGAGTCAATGGTTACAGAATATATATCTAATCTAGTGGGAGTCGATGGTTACAGAATATATCTAATCTAGAGAGAGTCAATGGTTACAGAATATATATTTAATCTATTGGGAGTCAATGGTTACAGAATATATCAAAACTAGAGAGTCAATGGTTACAGAATGTATATCTAATCTAGTGAGAATCAATGATTACAGAATATATACCTAATCTAGTGGGAGTCAATGGTTATAGAATATATATCTAATCTAGTGGGAGTCAATGGTTATAGAATATATATCTAATCTAGTGTGAGTCAATGATTACATAATATATACCCTATCTAGAGAGAGTCAATGATTACAGAATATATATATAATCTAGTGGGAGTCAATGGTTATTGAATATGTATCCAATCTAGAGAGAGTCAATGATGACAACCAAACTACTTAGTTAGCCGTAAATAACTGTTTTGATGTTTTCCAGTCAGGCTTTCGACAGCACTGAAACTGCTCTTGTTAAGGTTTTCAATGACATCCACTTAAACATAGACAATGGCAGAAGTTCAGTCTTAGTATTACTGGATCTCAGTGCTGCATTCGACACGGTCGACCATGACATACTCCTAGAAAGACTAAACATCTGGGTGGGACTCTCTGCACAGCACTTAACTGGTTTGAATCCTACTTGAAGGACCGAGAATACTTTGTGTCTGTAGCTGATTACACATCAGAGCTGACTAAAATGACATGTGGTGTTCCCCAAGGTTCAATACTGGGGCCTCTTCTGTTCAACATCTACATGCTTCCACTAGCTCAGATTATGGAAAACAACAAAGTGTGTTATCATAATTATGCAGACGACACACAAATCTACATAACCATGTCACCAGGGGACTATAATCCCATAAAGGGCTGGGTAACTGCATTGAACAAATCAACAACTGGATGTAACAGAATCTTCTTCAATTAAACAAAGATAAAACAGAAGTAATTGTTTTTGGTCCCAAGGACGAACAATTGAAAATCACCGCTCAGCTTCAATCACTGATGTTAAAACCCACAAACCAAGCCAGAAATCTAGGTGTAGTTATGGATTCAGACCTCAACCTGAACAGCCACATCAAGACAATTACAAAATCAGCCTACTATCACCTGAAGAATATATCAAGGATTTGAGGACTTATGTCTCAACAGGATGTGTAAAACTTGTCCACGCATTTATCGTCAGCAGACTGGACTACTGTAACGGTGTGTTTACAGGTCTCTGTAACAAGTCCGTCAGAAAGCTGCAGCTGATTCAGAACGCTGCAGCTCGAGTCCTCACGAAGACCAGGAGGGTGGATCACATCACTCCAGTTCTGATGTCTGTGCACTGGCTTCCTGTCCAACAAAGAATTGACTTTAAAATCCTGCTGTTGGTTTACAAAGCACTGAATGGTTTAGGGCCAAAATACATCTCTGATCTGCTGCTACCTTATGAACCATCCCGACCCCTCAGGTCGTCTGGGACCGGTCTACTTCCTGTTCCCAGAGTCAGAACTAAACATGGAGAAGCAGCGTTCAGTTGTTCTGCTCCACATATCTGGAACAAAGTCCAGAAAGCTGCAGGTCTGCTGAGACCCTCAGCTCCTTTAAATCAAGACTGAAGACTTTTCTGTTTGCTGCCTTTAATGAACCACATTCAAGGATATTAATACATTTCTGCATTTTACTACTGTATTTTATTTCTTACACTGCTTTCTATTGTTGTAATGACTGTTTTTAGTGTTTCAATGAATGTTCTTAATTGTTTTTAAATCTCCTTTACTTTTGCCTTATGTTTTGATGCTTTTAATGGTTTTATGTGAAGCACTTTGAATTACCTTGTTGTTGAAATGTGCTATACAAATCAACTAGCCTTGCCTTAGGGTTATACAACAAAACTACTTAGTTAGGGTTATACAACACCATAAGGAGTTCAGGGGGTTCAAGGGGTTCTGGGTGTTTTGGGAGTCTAAGGGGTTCTGGGGGTTCTGGGTGTCTAAGGGGTTCAGGGTGTTCAGGGTGTTTTAATAATAATAATAATGTATTTTATTTGTAACGCACTTTTCATTTTTTTTTTTTAAATCTCAGAGTGCCACAGAGCCAGTACATAGTAAAAACATAGTAAAAAGCATAGTTAAAACTATAATAAAATATAAATAAAAAAAATAAAATAAAAACCAGTGAATGAACAGAAACACAAAAGAAATAACTGACAGTGACTTAGTTCAGAAAGGCTTTCCTGAATAAAAAGGTTTTTAGGCCAGTTTTAAAAGAGACCAGTGTCTGTGTTGCCCTTAGGTGGTCAGGGAGACTGTTCCATAGGCGTGGAGCTGCCGAGCCAAAGGCCCGGTCGCCCATGGTGTGGAGCTTGGTGCTGGGGACCCGGAGGAGCGAGCTGTTTGATGATCTGAGGGTGCGGGTGGAGATTTGGGGAGTGATGAGGTCTTGTAGGTAGGGAGGTGCATGTCCATTGATGCATTTATGTGTGAGTAGTAGGACTTTGTAGTCAATCCGGAATGAGACAGGGAGCCAGTGTAGGGAGTGCAGAATGGGTGTTATGTGCTCATACTTCCGGACTCTCATCAGGATCCTGGCAGCGCTGTTTTGAATGTATTGCAGCTTCTGGATGTTTTTGGCAGTGATCCCAGTGAATAGTGCGTTGCAGTAGTCCAGTCTTGAGGATATAAAGGCGTGGACGAGCTTCTCTGCATCTGACAGGGTTAAAGTGGGGCGGAGTTTGGAGATGTTTTTGAGATGATAAAACGAGGTTTTGCACAGGTGTTTTATATGGTCATTAAAGGACAGGTGTGAGTCAAACCTAACTCCCAGATTAGTGACTGTGGAGGCGAGGGGGATGACCTGACCGTCGAAGGTGAGATGAGTTATGGAGGATGACTGAACCTGGTGTGGAGTGCCAACAAGGAGGGCTTCGGTTTTGCTACTGTTTAACTGGAGAAAGTTGTTGCTCATCCACGCCTTTATCTCCCCAAGACAGGAGGTGAGACATGACATGGCTGCAGAGGGGCTTGGGGCAGTTTTGATGTAGAGCTGTGTATCATCAGCATAACAGTGGAAAGACATCCTATGTCTGCTGATGACATGACCGAGGGGGAGCATGTAAATAATGAAGAGGATGGGGCCGAGGACCGACCCTTGCGGAACACCACAGGAGACAGGGAGCAGTCTGGACTTGTAACTTCCCAGTGACACATATTCAGTTCTGCCTGAAAGGTAGGACTGAAACCACTTGAGTGCAGAGTCTGATAGTCCAATGGTGGTATGGAGGCGCTGTAGGAGGATAGTGTGATCCACTGTGTCAAATGCAGCAGTCAGGTCCAGGAGGATGAGGAGTGAGGGTGATCCTGCATCGGCTGTCATCAGCAGGTCATTCGTCACTCTGAGCAAAGCTGTTTCAGTGCTGTGGGCTGAACGAAAGTGTGTGTCTCTTCCTGCTGACGTGTGTCTAAGGGGTTCTGAGGGTTCTGGGTGTCTAAGGGGTTCAGGGTGTTCAGGGTGTTTTGTGTGTCTAAGGGGTTCAGGGGGTTCTGGGGGTTCTGTTTGGGGTGTCTAAGAGGTTCTGGGTGTTTGGGGTGTCTAAGAGGTTCAGGGTGTTTTGGGTGTCAAAGGGGTTCAGGGGGTTCTGGGGGTTCTGTTTGGGGTGTCTAAGAGGTTCAGGGTGTTTTGGGTGTCTAAGGGGTTCAGGGGGTTCTGGGGGTTCTGTTTGGGGTGTCTAAGAGGTTCTGGGTGTTTTGGGTGTCTAAGAGGTTCAGGGTGTTTTGAGTGTCTAAGGGGTTCAGGGGAATTCCACAGTGTACAAATACTCAGTTAGAAATAAAAGGACTCCCTAAACACAATAAACACCCAGAAACCCCAGCACCCCCTGAACACCCTGAACCTCCTGACCACCCTGAACTCCCTGAACACCCCAAACCCCTAAAAACCCTCTGCTGTAAAATAAAGTAGTGTGTTATTTTATTCTCTGCCGGTTGATGCTGATCATGTCCTGGTTCTTCCTCCCTCATGACAGAGCGTCACAGTGAGCACAGTGTCCAGGCCCGGTGGTCCTCTTTCATCCTGCGGCTCATTAAGAGCATCACTCCTGGATCTCTGCAGGCCTGCTGGGAAAAACCTTTACAAGAGAAAACACTTCACTCCATGACGGCAGCAGCCAGCGTCTGACTGACAGTCGATCTGTCAGGAGTTCATCACTGAAGCAGACGGAGAACGTCACAAACAATAAGAGAGAAGAAGAACTCCGATAATACATCATCAGATCTACTGACAGCCAGAAGGTTAGGAGGACATGATCAATACCTGGATCAAGATATTGAGACATGAAGAGAATACATCTCGACTGAGATATACAGCCTCTTTAAGATCAGGTACTCTGTACTCTACCTGTTCAGGTACTCTGTTCTCTACCTGTTCAGGTACTCTGTTCTCTACCAGATCAGGTACTCTGTACTCTACCTGTTCAGGTACTCTGTTCTCTACCTATTCAGGTGCTCTGTTCACTCCCTGTTCAGGTACTCTGTTCTCTACCCGTTCAGGTACTCTGTTCTCTACCCGCTCAGGTACTCTGTTCTCTACCCGCTCAGGTACTCTGTTCTCTACCCGCTCAGGTACTCTGTTCTCTACCCGTTCAGGTACTCTGTTCTCTACCCGCTCAGGTACTCTGTTCTCTACCCGTTCAGGTACTCTGTTCTCTACCCGCTCAGGTACTCTGTTCTCTACCCGCTCAGGTACTCTGTTCTCTACCCGCTCAGGTACTCTGTTCTCTACCCGCTCAGGTACTCTGTTCTCTACCCGTTCAGGTACTCTGTTCTCTACCCGCTCAGGTACTCTGTTCTCTACCCGCTCAGGTACTCTGTTCTCTACCCGCTCAGGTACTCTGTTCTCTACCCGTTCAGGTACTCTGTTCTCTACCCGCTCAGGTACTCTGTTCTCTACCCGCTCAGGTACTCTGTTCTCTACCCGCTCAGGTACTCTGTTCACTCCCTGTTCAGGTACTCTGTTTTCTACCCGTTCAGGTACTCTGTTCTCTACCCGTTCAGGTACTCTGTTAACAAAGAAACACAAACATCCTCCATCACTCGTCTTCTTCTACACTTTATTTACTACTTTGTCTGTTTACGTCTGTTCACACAGAGGGGTTTGTTCACACATCACTCACACACTCATTTATATATTTAGTAATACAAACATGGAGGACATGGATTTATTATGACTTTTAACAGTATTTTCTGATTTATTTTCAGAAATTTGAACCTGGTTTTATATTTAATATTCAGATTTATGTTCTTGAAATATAAGGTAATTAGTTCATAGATAATGCCTCATCCAGGTTCATCTGTCCCTGACTGCGAGAGCGAGACAGCAGCAGAGATGGCAGAGCGTAACGCTGCGTCCGTCTCCTGAGGACAAACGTCCCACCTGAGGACACAAGATCCTAATCAATGAGTCATGTAGCTCAAGCGCAAGTTCAGTCAGGAAGACACTCACTAGTAATCTCTGTCTTTCCTCTCCTTGTAATTACTCTATCAGCTGATTGGGGGCGTGCACTTTTAAGTAACCAACCAGAGTCGGCACACCGGTTCCTCTAGCCAATCATATCGTTGCTGTCAAACTTTAAATAGTGTTCTCCTCTCTGCTGCTGTCAGTTGTCATTTCAGCTAAGCAGATGCAAAGCGATGCTATTTCCCTTACAGTTTAAACAACTAGTTGTGGGTAACTGAGACAATGACGGATGCCGACTTTGATCGTTTCAGGAAGAGTCGGGTCTCAACGTCGTGTTTAGCCGGAGCCGGCATTCAGCTCACCAGGTGGCCGGCGCAGGAGCACTCGCCCAGCGCGGCGCAGCGGCTCCCCTCAGACGAGCAAGAAGCCCTCTTGGCTCAGCGAGTAGTTTGCGGTGGTATCCTAGTAAGTCTAACAGTTACTCGCGATCAGTCGATCCATCGCTGGGCTCATCCGAGCTCCGCAGGCGGCGTCCCGTACTTTCTCCACCAGCACTCCTGGCCTCCAATGCAGACAAAGCCGTCATTTCCACCGGGTAGCTCCATCCACTCCATCGATACTGGTCTTCAATCTCTGGTAAACGATGCAGCTTCTGTTATACTGTTAACATCGGCGCCACCAGCCGCCATGGTAAATCAGCTCCACGGGACAGTTCAGGCTCCTCGCTGTTGAAACGGAGACTTTGTTTCCGCTCCTAGTCATTTTCCTACAAATGAGGAAGTCGTGGGGCTGACACACGTCTGGCGCTCCGGAGCATCGCTCGCATTTAATTAGTATGACAGCACCTGTCCCAGTAGTGGAAGTGGAGCGCATTCATGAGACTACGAATCATTATGAGCCGAAATACACATACCTAAGCAGCAGTTAGTTAGCAGTGAGTTTATCCTCTTCGTAGTGATGGGCGCGATGGGTACTCGCGGCAAGTAATCACGGCAGGCGCGTGATGCGGGTAGGCCCGCACGTGATCACGGTTCGGTCATGCACCTCCGAATTCAATCTGGCACGGGCGGTTCTCATGATCAATTGTATATCACAAATAGTGCACTGATAAAACACTATTGAAATGTCTGGGGATTATAGGAGATGGGCCAATTATTTTGAGAGGCTTCAGAACAGCAGGGTTTTCATTTTGAGTAAATGTTGGGCAGCCAAATCCAGTAGTTTACAGGATATTGAACCTTTGTTTCTTTATGGTACATTTAATACTTTACTTTTCCCTAACAGGGCTTGGCGAAGGCGATCAGTAGTTTATGAATATGAGGTTACAGATGACTACAATCCCTCCTCGGCATTGTGGAGGTCGGTCATGGCTTGTGTCAGCTATGCCAACGTTCTATGAGTAACACGCCTCTGTTACTCTGTTCTGCACAGCCCATGTTGTTGGTACGCCTCTGGTGTTTCAGAGAAAGACAACGCATAGAGCAGGGTGTTGAAATGAACTTCAACAAGCCCAGTTTGAGAGAGGTTCCTCATGCCAAGGTCCGGAACATCACGGTCGGTCTAATGTGCGGGATGATTTAGTCCCATATAAATTGAAGTAGCCTAACAGTTGTATCAACGTGGGTTGGTGCGTAGTCAACAGCTGATTATTAAAGCAAGAATTTGAAGGAATATGTCATGTAAAGTAAGGGATGCATTCATAGATTAACTTGCATAACATAAGCTTTTAAGAACTTTCATCTTAAAAAGATAAAGTACCTAATTTTAGTAAATTAAGGCAACTGTATCGGTACGTTAAAGAGGATCGGGTGCAGCAACGTTATTGGTTGTTAAACATTTGGTTCAGCTCTATTCCTCTTGGTACATCATAGTTGGGCAGTGAAATCATGTGATAGGATTCTGATTATTGGGCTCGTAGCTCATATCGGTGCCTCTATTTTGGATTGAGCGGGGGAGGTTGCTCAAAATATTTTGCTTAGTGGTGCTTCACCTGGCTGCTTGGAATAATCATAATGGTCTCTGGACATATGAAACACACTGGGTTAAACTGCATGGGAGGAATGAACTTTTAAGAGTCTGTCCATATTGGTTAAGGCTAAGTTATAAATGTCCACATTCTGTGTTTGGGAGGCGGCCATGTGTAATGTCGTAACCCGGCTCCCAAGCTATGACAAATACGGAAGGACACGAGGCAGGATGGGATTTAAAGGTATTTATGATAACATAGTAAAGAGCGGCTACCAATGGTGAGGTGTGTCAGTCAGTAACATCAGTAATGTAACGAGAATGCTTGCCTGTTGAAGTGTGGGGCATGGTCAGCGGAAGTAAAAGACCAAATCTTTAAACGGGCAGCACTGGCAGAGAGGAGTTCATGTGCGCAGAAGAGCAATGGAGTAGGGCTGTTATTCCTCACAGCTCCAGGACCAGGGGCTCTGCAGCCAGTAATCTGCCACAACTGCGCTATTGTGACTCCTGACGGGGACGGTTAAGTGGCAAACCATACTTGGACATTTATACATAAAGTAGATCAGCTCCATTCAGGCTCATCCCCTAGGGACGCGCTTTTCCTCTCCTGCCTGTTGGACATGGCATCTTCCTTGGCCTAAGAGGCACAATCTACCTTGATGTTGGGTGCCGCGCTGACCTGCGTGTCAGGTCGCGGTGCGATCACTTGACTGGTGTAACAAGCTGGTGAGTTGCGCTGATTCCCTACAACGTCGACATGGATGCAGACCATCCGTGGGTTTTGGGGGATTCTGTCAAGGCTAGTGGTTTGCTAGACACAAAGGGTAACTCAAGCTCTTTAAAGCCTTAACAATGTGTACGGTAAGTTATGCATAATTCATGCGTCATGTTGACATTGTTTCTGGCATTGTGGCTCGTCATGCAATTTGTCTAATAGCATTATCTCATTCATGCCCAATGTTATCTCTAGAGCTACCTCTCGCATGCTGTTGGTCAAGTGGATCTTCGCGCATCACGGTATAAGGCCATTGCACGAAAGTCTGTTGGACTCACACTATTCTGGTCTAATGGGTACGTGACTTGGCTGGTAACTCATGGCCTAAACACTCCAAATGCGGAGGTGCTGGCACAGTAGTTGGGGCTTGGATAGACTCTACTATTCTTACTCCAGCTACACTCAGTGCACTCTTTTAGAATAGGGGCTGCTACTTCGGCAGCTAACTAAGGCATCTCTGCTACTACCCTACAACAATTGGGACGTTGGTCATCCTCTACCTTCACATCGTACATTCGCCCCGATCTCAACACCGTCCTCGATAATCGGAGTTCATGGAAGCCTGAAAATCCGGTAAGGAATGCATATAACTGGTGGTGGTGGTGACAGGTTTACCTCGATTGGTGTATCGTTGGTACGTCACATTATTGGTATTGGTTCATAGCAGGGGAGAGCATTATACCCTTCTTGAAATGTTCCTTATAGTAACACTAAGGTGTGGTTCACTTTATATTGTGCAAATGGATATCCTATCAGCACTGTATATTACTGTGCTCTGCGTTTATCTTGCTCTATTCCTCTGGTGTGACTCGACCGTTTTCTCCATCTGATTGGTCTAACACTGTTTCCCAATCTCCTGGTCTCACGTGACCTGGCTTATCGTGACTGGTTCCCTAGGTGAACGTGACCTGGTTTAACGTGTCTGTGTTTCCTAGGTGACCGTGACCTGGCTTAACGTGTCTGTTTCCTGGTCCGACGGGACCGTTTTACTTTCCTAAAAGAAAAGGTGGGTCTGAGGTGCCCCGTTTCTAATTTCCTGGTCCGTATGATAAGAGACCGTGTCCAAGGACGACAATTTCTAGTTTCGCAGTCAGAGATGACACCTTCTGTTTCGCGGTCCCAGTGCTGGGTGAACCTGTCCAAGTGTGACATGCTTTCTCGTTTCCCGGGTGAGCTCACCCGGTCTGGTTGGACTGAGGTCGTCAGACCCCAAACATGTGGGGGCCGTAAGACCCCCCAACCGTGCTGTTCTACGTTCTCTCTTGAACCCCCCCCCTATTCTGCTCTGCGGTCTAAACGTGACCATTACTATCCTACGCTGCGGTCTAAATCGGACCCAACCTGTCCTTGTCTGCGGTCTAGCTTGACCCTCACCTATCCAATCCTGCGCTCGGACCCTCCGCAGGGCCGACCCCGCTATATGTTTCGGGAAATCCTGCCATACTCCCCTAGGGGCTATCTAGACCCGCACTATCCTGTCTCTGCGGTCTTCCAGACCCCCGTATCCTAGTCTGCAGTCCATCGTGACATTCCTCTATCCTTGGCTTTGACTCAACCGGTCCTCTTACCTCTGGTCTAACAGCTACTTGTTCACGTGCTACCCTTAGATTTCTCGCATGACTAATTGTCTATTTTCTTAGGAAATTCCCCACAGCAGTTGGTAAGGTATGTATTTACTCCTATAAATACATGTCTTTTTGGGGATTAGGCCTGTTGGACCTCAGTATCCCTACCCTCGGTGACAGTACTTCAGGATGGAGTCCAATCGCCAAAGACTTTGCACGTTGCATATTTGAAGCGTGTATAATAAATCATTGTTAACTTATGAAACAAGTCTCTCCTGATTGAAATGTAGCGCAAGTTCAGTCAGGAAGACACGCACTAGCAATCTCTGTCTTTCCTCTACTCTGCATCGCTGCAGAGTCTCTGGAGCGTGATTGGGGGCGGGCACTTTTAAGTAACCAACCAGAGTCGGCACACCGGTTCCTCTAGCCAATCATATCGTTGCTGTCAAACTTTAAATAGTGTTCTCCTCTCTGCTGCTGTCAGTTGTCATTTCAGCTAAGCAGATGCAACCCGCCTCCACCCCAGTCGCCTCCAGTCAGCATCACAGTCAGGCTCCTGATTCATCATCAGATTGCAGCAAGTCCTTTCATCACCACCACCAGTGTCTGGACTCCAGGGGGGATTAGGCCTGTTGGACCTCAGTATCCCTACCCTCGGTGACAGTACTTCAGGATGGAGTCCAATCGCCAAAGACTTTGCACGTTGCATATTTGAAGCGTGTATAATAAATCATTGTTAACTTATGAAACAAGTCTCTCCTGATTGAAATGCTGTTATAGACGTGATCAATAAAACTGAGCCAACTTTTTTCTGTTATGATTAATAAGTGATGATGTTTGATTATTACAGTATAATAAATTACACATCATATTAAAGTATACTGTATACAATTTAATTTGATAACACTATATTGTATTATGTAACGTAGTAACGCAATAACGTAACATAGCGCAATAACGTAACACAGCGCAATAACGCAACGTAACACAATAACGTAACATAGCGCAATAACGTAACATAGCGCAATAACGCAACGTAACACAATAACGTAACATAGCGCAATAATGCAACACAATAACGTAACGCAATAACGCACCGCAATAACGTAACATAGCGCAATAACGTAACATATCGCAATAACGTAACACAGTAACGCAATAACGTAACGGAGCGCAATAATGTAACATAGCGCAAAACGTAACATACCGCAATAACGCAACGTAACACAATAACGTAACACAGCGCAATAACGCAACATAGCGCAATAACGTAACACAGCGCAATAACGCAACATAGCGCAATAACGTAACATAGCGCAATAACGCAACGTAACACAGCGCAATAACGCAACACAATAACGTAACATAGCGCAATAACGTAACACAGCGCAATAACGCAACATAGCGCAATAACGTAACATAGCGCAATAACGCAACGTAACACAATAACGTAACACAGCGCAATAACGCAACATAGCTCAATAACGCAACGTAACACAATAACGTAACACAGCGCAATAACGCAACATAGCTCAATAACGCAACGTAACACAATAACGTAACATAGCGCAATAACTAAACAGCGCAATAACGTAACATAGCGCAACGCAGCGTTACATTACATTATATTATATTACATATAATCTGAACAACATAAACTGTGATGGTGATGATGATGATGGTTGTTGACCTGATGGAGCTTCAGGTCTGATGAAGACGTCGGTGCAGCCGCTCCAGTAGTGGACCGCCGTCTTCCCGTGATAATCTCTGATGTTACTGTTTGCATCTGATGGAAACGAGAAGGAGAAAGAGATGGTTTGCTTCTGCCTTTTTTCTGTGACTGTAAAAGGAACAACTCTTTCTCTCTCTGACCTCCACACTCAACCCCCGTCTCTGTGGAGAGCTGCTATGAAACGTTAGCATGACTTTATCTTCATGTTTCTGACAGCAGGTCGGTGAGGGGGGGGGGTACCGAACCAAACCTCCACCTCCTCACGATCTTCTCTATAACGATGTGAGTGGAGTGAAACGCTCATAAAGACTCAAATTTAAATGTGTTTGAGGACTTTAAAATGTTTTTAAATGTCATAATTCAAACGTCCAGAGACGCAGAGGAGGAGGATGATGCAGATGAATGGACCGGTTTAGTTTACTCAGCATGAAGTCCTCCTCACACAGATCGTGTGTCTCTGATCTGAGACGCGATGGAGAGTAAACATCTTCCTCATGTTTCAGAGACTCATTACAGACGCGTAAACTCCCACCAGCTCCTCTGAACCCTTTAAACTAAAACTAAGAAACTAAACTTCATGAAACTTCCTCTTCCGTGAGAGTAGACGTCGATTCTTTGATTTATTCTGCATGAAGGTGTTTAATGTCACGTTTCATATCAATACATCCTGCTGTCAGACAAACATATCCTCACTATGCAGACCTGCAGACATGTAGACCTGCAGACCTCATGTGTGGTCACGTAGACCTGCAGACCTCATGTGTGGTCACGTAGACATGCCATGCAGACCTCATGTGTGGACACGTAGACCTCATGTGTGGACACGTAGACCTGCAGACCTCATGTGTGGTCACGTAGACATGCAGACCTCATGTGTGGACACGTAGACCTCATGTGTGGACACGTAGACCTGCAGACCTCATGTGTGGTCACGTAGACACGTAGACCTCATGTGTGGTCACGTAGACACGTAGACCTCATGTGTGGACACGTAGACCTGCAGACCTCATGTGTGGACACGTAGACCTCATGTGTGGACACGTAGACCTGCAGACCTCATGTGTGGTCACGTAGACACGAAGACCTCATGTGTGGACACGTAGACCTCATGTGTGGACACGTAGACCTGCAGACCTCATGTGTGGTCACGTAGACACGAAGACCTCATGTGTGGACACGTAGACCTCATGTGTGGACACGTAGACCTGTAGACCTCATGTGTGGACACGTAGACATGCAGACCTCATGTGTGGACACGTAGACATGTAGACCTCATGTGTGGACACGTAGACCTGTAGACCTCATGTGTGGACACGTAGACATGCAGACCTCATGTGTGGACACGTAGACATGTAGACCTCATGTGTGGACACGTAGACCTCATGTGTGGACACATAGACCTGCAGACCTCATGTGTGGACACGTAGACCTGTAGACCTCATGTGTGGACACATAGACCTGTAGACCTCATGTGTGGACACGTAGACCTGTAGACCTCATGTGTGGACATGTAGACATGCAGACCTCATGTGTGGACACGTAGACATGTAGACCTCATGTGTGGACACGTAGACCTGTAGACCTCATGTGTGGACACGTAGACATGCAGACCTCATGTGTGGACACGTAGACATGTAGACCTCATGTGTGGACACATAGACCTCATGTGTGGACACATAGACCTGCAGACCTCATGTGTGGACACGTAGACCTGTAGACCTCATGTGTGGACACGTAGACCTGTAGACCTCATGTGTGGACACATAGACCTGTAGACCTCATGTGTGGACACGTAGACCTGTAGACCTCATGTGTGGACACATAGACCTGCAGACCTCATGTGTGGACACGTAGACATGCAGACCTCATGTGTGGACACGTAGACCTGTAGACCTCGTGTGGACACGTAGACCTGTAGACCTCATGTGTGGACACGTAGACATGCAGACCTCATGTGTGGACACGTAGACATGTAGACCTCATGTGTGGTCACGTAGACCTGTAGACCTCATGTGTGGACACGTAGACCTGTAGACCTCATGTGTGGACACGTAGACCTGTAGACCTCATGTGTGGACACGTAGACCTGTAGACCTCATGTGTGGACACGTAGACATGCAGACCTCATGTGTGGACACGTAGACATGTAGACCTCATGTGTGGACACGTAGACCTCATGTGTGGACACATAGACCTGTAGACCTCATGTGCGGACACATAGACCTGTAGACCTCATGTGTGGACACGTAGACCTGTAGACCTCATGTGTGGACACGTAGACCTGTAGACCTCATGTGCGGACACATAGACCTGTAGACCTCATGTGTGGACACGTAGACATGCAGACCTCATGTGTGGACACGTAGACCTGTAGACCTCATGTGTGGACACGTAGACATGTAGACCTCATGTGTGGACACGTAGACCTCATGTGTGGACACATAGACCTGCAGACCTCATGTGTGGACACGTAGACATGCAGACCTCATGTGTGGACACGTAGACATGCAGACCTCATGTGTGGACACATAGACCTGTAGACCTCATGTGTGGACACGTAGACCTGCATACCTCATGTGTGGACACGTAGACCTGTAGACCTCATGTGTGGACACGTAGACATGCAGACCTCATGTGTGGTCACGTAGACATGCAGACCTCACGTGTGGACACGTAGACCTCATGTGTGGACACGTAGACCTGCAGACCTCATGTGTGGTCACGTAGACACGTAGACCTCATGTGTGGTCACGTAGACACGTATACCTCATGTGTGGACACGTAGACCTCATGTGTGGACACGTAGACCTGCAGACCTCATGTGTGGTCACGTAGACACGTAGACCTCATGTGTGGACACGTAGACCTCATGTGTGGACACGTAGACCTGTAGACCTCATGTGTGGACACGTAGACACGTAGACCTCATGTGTGGACACGTAGACATGCAGACCTCATGTGTGGACACGTAGACATGTAGACCTCATGTGTGGACACGTAGACATGCAGACCTCATGTGTGGACACGTAGACCTGTAGACCTCATGTGTGGACACGTAGACCTGTAGACCTCATGTGTGGACACGTAGACATGTAGACCTCATGTGTGGACACGTAGACATGCAGACCTCATGTGTGGACACGTAGACATGCAGACCTCATGTGTGGACACATAGACCTGTAGACCTCATGTGTGGACACGTAGACCTGCAGACCTCATGTGTGGACACGTAGACCTGTAGACCTCATGTGTTGACACGTAGACCTGTAGACCTCATGTGTGGACACGTAGACATGCAGACCTCATGTGTGGACACGTAGACCTCATGTGTGGACACATAGACCTGCAGACCTCATGTGTGGACACGTAGACCTGTAGACCTCATGTGTGGACACGTAGACCTGCAGACCTCATGTGTGGACACGTAGACATGCAGACCTCATGTGTGGACACGTAGACCTCATGTGTGGACACATAGACCTGCAGACCTCATGTGTGGACACGTAGACCTGCAGACCTCATGTGTGGACACGTAGACCTGCAGACCTCATGTGTGGACACGTAGACATGCAGACCTCATGTGTGGACACGTAGACATGCAGACCTCATGTGTGGACACATATACCTGTAGACCTCATGTGTGGACACGTAGACCTGCATACCTCATGTGTGGACACGTAGACCTGTAGACCTCATGTGTGGACACGTAGACATGCAGACCTCATGTGTGGTCACGTAGACATGCAGACCTCATGTGTGGACACGTAGACCTCATGTGTGGACACGTAGACCTGCAGACCTCATGTGTGGTCACGTAGACACGTAGACCTCATGTGTGGTCACGTAGACACGTATACCTCATGTGTGGACACGTAGACCTCATGTGTGGACACGTAGACCTGCAGACCTCATGTGTGGTCACGTAGACACGTAGACCTCATGTGTGGACACGTAGACCTCATGTGTGGACACGTAGACCTGTAGACCTCATGTGTGGACACGTAGACACGTAGACCTCATGTGTGGACACGTAGACATGCAGACCTCATGTGTGGACACGTAGACATGCAGACCTCATGTGTGGACACGTAGACCTGTAGACCTCATGTGTGGACACGTAGACCTGTAGACCTCATGTGTGGACACGTAGACATGTAGACCTCATGTGTGGACACGTAGACATGCAGACCTCATGTGTGGACACGTAGACATGCAGACCTCATGTGTGGACACGTAGACATGCAGACCTCATGTGTGGACACGTAGACCTGCAGACCTCATGTGTGGACACGTAGACATGCAGACCTCATGTGTGGACACGTAGACATGCAGACCTCATGTGTGGACACGTAGACCTGTAGACCTCATGTGTGGACACGTAGACCTGCAGACCTCATGTGTGGACACGTAGACCTGTAGACCTCATGTGTTGACACGTAGACCTGTAGACCTCATGTGTGGACACGTAGACATGCAGACCTCATGTGTGGACACGTAGACATGCAGACCTCATGTGTGGACACATAGACCTGTAGACCTCATGTGTGGACACGTAGACCTGCAGACCTCATGTGTGGACACGTAGACCTGTAGACCTCATGTGTTGACACGTAGACCTGTAGACCTCATGTGTGGACACGTAGACATGCAGACCTCATGTGTGGACACGTAGACCTCATGTGTGGACACATAGACCTGCAGACCTCATGTGTGGACACGTAGACCTGTAGACCTCATGTGTGGACACGTAGACCTGCAGACCTCATGTGTGGACACGTAGACATGCAGACCTCATGTGTGGACACGTAGACCTCATGTGTGGACACATAGACCTGCAGACCTCATGTGTGGACACGTAGACCTGCAGACCTCATGTGTGGACACGTAGACCTGCAGACCTCATGTGTGGACACGTAGACATGCAGACCTCATGTGTGGACACGTAGACATGCAGACCTCATGTGTGGACACATAGACCAACTCTGAGTCTGAGGCTCAAACTGAGGAGAGGGGAGCCGCTGGAGATCCACAGGGATCATCATGAGACGGCCGAGTGTGTCTCATTAAAACAATATGAACTGTGTGTGTGTGTGTGTGTGTGTGTGGACTTGTCAATCGATCTTTTGTCTGATCTGCATCGCTGCAGAGTCTCTGGAGCGTGAAGAAGAAGAATCCCTCAACATTTGAATTTCAATTTTCTACGTGAATATGAATAAAATCTTCACTCAGTTCAAACGATATAAAAACGTGTTTCTGATCCTCTTTAGTTCACAAGACGACTGAGTTTAACAAAGAATATTGTTGTTTATGAACTGGATTCTCATCAGCTGACGTCTTGAAATGAAACGTTTTCTGTTCCTTATGTATCTGAATGTTGTTACAGTCACACATCCTCTTGGTCTCGGTCTGTCTTTGTCTCCTTCCGTCTAGTCTTTGTCTCCTTCCGTCTCCTGTCTCGTCTTTGTCTCCTTCCGTCTCGTCTTTGTCTCCTTCCGTCTCCTGTCTCGTCTTTGTCTCCTTCCGTCTCGTCTTTGTCTCCTTCCGTCTCCTGTCTCGTCTTTGTCTCCTTCCGTCTCGTCTTTGTCTCCTTCCGTCTCCTGTCTCGTCTTTGTCTCCTTCCGTCTCGTCTTTGTCTCCTTCCGTCTCGTCTTTGTCTCTTTCTGTGTCATGTCTCCTTCCGTCTCGTCTTTGTCTCCTTCCGTCTCGTCTCTGTCTCCTTCCATCTTGTCTTTGTCTCTTTCTGTGTCCTGTCTCCTTCCGTCTCGTCTTTGTCTCTTTCCGTCTCGTCTTTGTCTCTTTCTGTGTCCTGTCTCCTTCCGTCTCGTCTTTGTCTCTTTCCGTCTCCTGTCTCCTGTCTCGTCTTTGTCTCCTTCCGTCTCCTGTCTCGTCTTTGTCTCCTTCCGTCTCGTCTTTGTCTCTTTCTGTGTCCTGTCTCCTTCCGTCTCGTCTTTGTCTCCTTCCGTCTCGTCTTTGTCTCCTTCCGTCTCGTCTTTGTCTCTTTCCGTCTCCTGTCTCCTGTCTCGTCTTTGTCACCTTCCGTCTCCTGTCTCCTGTCTCGTCTTCGTCTCCTTCCATCTCGTCTTTGTCTCCTTCCGTCTCGTCTTTGTCTCCTTCTGTCCCGTCTTTGTCTCGTCAGTCTCTCAGGAGCCTCGTGGTTTTGTAGGGACCTGGTCTTCAGGTGGACTGACTCACTGTGTGTGTTGATGAGGGAGAGCTGTGTAACCCTGGAAACAACACACAGTATTATGGTCTGTCTCACAGTAACATAAAACATACATACATACATATATATATATATATATACATACATACATACATATATATATATATACATACATACATACATATATATATATATATATATATATATATATATATATATATAAAACATACATACATATATATATATATATATATATATATATACATACATACATATATATATATATACATACATACATACATATATATATATATATATATATATATATAAAACATACATACATATATATATATATATATATATACATACATACATATATATATATATATACATACATACATACATATATATATATATATATATATATATATAAAACATACATACATATATATATATATATATATATATATATATATATATATATATATATAATACATACATATATATATACATATATATATATATATATATATATATATAAAACATACATACATATATATATATATATATATATATATACACAGACTAGAGGAGGAATTGTTTCTTGTTTCCTTCACAGTTTTTAATCATCTCCATGTGAAAGTGTTTTCAAACTGAGTCCTGATCAGCTAAGAGGAACCATAGAAGAAGAAGACGATAAGAGAGATAAGAGAGACTCCGTCAGTCTGACAGAAGCTCTCCATCATGTGTTCACATTAACACCAGCGAGTCCTGAGCGAGACCAGAGACCAGAGGAGACCAGAGGATCCTGATCTCCTGTCAGAGAGTTCAGTGACGGCTCAGGAACCGGAGACGGTTTAGAAGTCGGAGGCGATTAAGAGAAACGCTGTGTAGTTTACATGAAGTCTCATCAGCATGTGGACTTTAAATGGGCTCTGGAGGCGCTTTGATGAGCCGTCACATCTCCGCCTGTCACACATTAACTGGATGAATATATAAGACATGATCACAGTCTGTCTCTCTGGAAACCACGAGTGGTGTTGTTTGGACAAATAGCAGGTAAACATCTCAGGTCCTCATTATCACCAGACGTCAACCTCAGGTTCTTTAAAGTTCTTCAAAGCTTCACGTGTTAAAGCTGCGTTCTCTCTAGTGTCCACCAGGGGGCGACTCCTCTGGTTGTATAGAAGTCTATGAGAAAATGACTCTACTTCTCTCTTGATTTATTACCTCAGTAAACATTGTAAACATGAGTTCATGTCTCAATCTCTAGTTTCAAGTCTTCTTCAATACAGCATGATGTTCATTTAGTACATTATGGTCCATTTAGAGTCACACAGACCATAAAGCAGGGGATGCTTTAGGGCGGGGCTACACGCTGATTGACAGGTCTCTAATAGACCATAAAGCAGGGGATGCTTTAGGGCGGGGCTACACAGTGATTGACAGGTCTCTACCAGAGACGTATACGGCGTCTCTACGTCACTCCTCCTCAGTCCAGATGTGGTCACTTCCTGTTCACTGGTTGCAAAAAAAACAATCCTCGGTCCTGATCCTCGGTCCTGATCCACGATGATGCACTGTGTTCACACAGACTCAGGAAACCTTGTGAAAGCAGCAGCATCATCTACGATTATAAACGTTCAATCAAAACCTGTCTAACTGATTGTTTTATTTCATGTGAGAAGCAATTCTTATTTACCTAGGCTAGCACTTTCCCTCTGCTTTCAGCGTTTGTGCTAAGCTAGGCTAACCACGCTGAAACTCCTTTCTGATCCGGACAGAAAGAAAAGAGGGAAGTGACGTTTACATCAAGGTGGAAGCTGAAACATGGATCAGTGTCCCTGGTGAATAAATAAATTGATCTCATCCCATCGACTCCCTTGTTACTCGTTTTTGAGAAGCTTAATTACTAAACTAAAATAAATATTTGATGAATAAACCACCTGTGTAATAAAGTGTTTTTGTTTCATCTTTAATCTTTCTGTGTACATTTAATATTCCAGGCTGATCAATCTTTGTTTATCTTACGTCTCCATGCTTCCACTGGTTACCTCTTGTTTAACGTCACATTGCTATGAATTGTGGGTAATTCCCTCAGGCAAAGTCTGCAGAAATGCTGACTGACAGAAAGGGTTAATAAAGAGCTCAAAATGTCTGAAAGAGGCTCAAACAATCGACAACTTGACAGACGGACAGAAGTAAACAGGCATCAAAGTCCGAGAGTGTGGAGACTGAGACCGGGCTTTGGTTTAGCACAGACCCACTTCCTGGTTTAGCACAGACCCACTTCCTGGTTTAACACAGACCCACTTCCTGGTTTAGCACAGACCCACTTCCTGGTTTAGCACAGACCCACTTCCTGGTTTAGCACAGACCCACTTCCTGGTTTAACACAGACCCACTTCCTGGTTTAACACAGCCCCACTTCCTGGTTTAGCACAGACCCACTTCCTGGTTTAGCACAGACCCACTTCCTGGTTTAACACAGCCCCACTTCCTGGTTTAGCACAGACCCACTTCCTGGTTTAACACAGACCCACTTCCTGGTTTAACACAGACCCACTTCCTGGTTTAGCTTTACTCCCTTTTTCAGGTTTTTCACCTGTAAATAAACAGTTTGACCTCGTAGTGATGTCGATGAGTTCCCAGGTCAGATAGAAAATAACTAATCAGACCAAAGTTGTAAGAAATCTTTTGAAAAGGTTGACAAAAGCATGACTCACCCCCTTCAGAGAGACGAGCCGAGAGAGAAGTCAAAGACAAACAGAGAGAAGAAGGAAACCTGAGTCAGAGCTCCAGTTCTTTAAGTAGAACAAAGAAGGTTTGAGAAGTCTGGAGCTAGAAAGTTCAGGAACTCACATGCTGGTGGAAGAGGATGAAGAGGATGAAGAAAAGATGTTTCGTCAACTGTGTCCTAAACATGGAAATCACTCTAAAATGAGAACACATTCTAACTCTACTCTGTAAAAGGGATGAGAGGAAAGCTTTGAGTGGAAACATCATTTTCCTTCTCAGATATTCTCTGTTTGTTTCCGAGCTGTTTACAGGCAGGAGGTCAATAAGTGATGCTCTACAGCCTGAAGCTGCTGCTCTATCTCTACCGTGAGACATTCAGAATGAAGCCTAACACTCGTAGAAACGCTTCAACACACACAGGATGCTCAGACTCAAAAACATTCAGGTTCAGGTATTTAAAGCTGTGCAGAGAGAAACTCCTCTACAGAAGCATTGAAGCTATTCTTATCCTCTTAATGCCGCTCTATGGATTATTGATTTTCGATTTGCTCGCTGCTCTAGCTGAGGGTCTTTTTATCGGAGCCATTACCTCCTTAACGATTAGAGACAAGAAGTTAATTATGTAATTACGGAGCCAATCAGTGACTTGTCTGCTTTGCTTTGCTCTGGTGGGGCTTAAACATTATCTCCTGTGTGCACATCATCAGCAGCGAGGCAGCTGCGGAGCAGAGGAGATTAACACTTAGAGAGGCAGATGCTAAATTGAATTCTCCAGCCCCACGGCTGTCTGGGAAGCCATGAAATAATCACAACATTGCCCCTTTCGAATCAATCCACTGCACACGGCCGCTCTGTGTGTGTGTGAGAGAGTGTGTGTGTGAGTGTGTATCAAACGGCATATTTTCACTCCATTTCTATCGACTGTGAAAGCAAAAAAGAGAAACAAACAAACAACCGATCTTTAAATTCAGGGTCTGTTCACACCTGAAACAAAAAGCTGTGTGTGAATATATGTGGCTGTTAGTCCTGATGGGCAGGTGGCACCTTGCATGGCAGTCATCAGTGAATGAATGGATGTGAATGATGACATGTAAGCAAGTAGTGTTAAAGAACTTTGAGTGGTCGAGAGACCATCTACGCCTTGTCGTCACAATTTAGGTCCCGTCTCATCATCTAAGTCCTTTACATTACATTACCATCTTCTACGTCCCGTCCTACGTCCCCTCTACAACGCCTACGTCCCATCATCAATGCCTACGTCCCCTCTACAACGCCTACGTCCCATCATCAATGCCTACGTCCCCTCTACAATGCCTACATCCCATCATCAATGCCTACGTCCCCTCTACAACGCCTACATCCCCTCTACAACGCCTACGTCCCATCATCAATGCCTACGTCCCCTCTACAATGCCTACGTCCCCTCTACAATGCCTACGTCCCATCATCAATGCCAACGTCCCCTCTACAACGCCTACATCCCCTCTACAACGCCTACGTCCCATCATCAATGCCTACGTCCTCTCTACAACGCCTACATCCCCTCTACAATGCCTACGTCCCATCATCAATGCCAACGTCCCCTCTACAACGCCTACATCCCCTCTACAATGCCTACGTCCCATCATCAATGCCTACGTCCTCTCTACAACAGGAGTGCAGGCAGACCTCTCCCTACGAGTGCAGTCGCTTTGCTGCTTGCTCTTGCCTCTGCTTGCCTCTGCTTGCATTTTCTTGCATTTTCTTGCTTCAATTTGCCAGATATATCACATATATCTTGCCAGATATATCACATATATCACTCTTCAACGTTTGAGTGAAGACAAATCCGTCGGAAGGTCGTCGAGCTATTTGGATTGTTGGCTAATGCTAACTAGCAGCTAAGTTAAAGCTAAGTAGCAGCAAGATGCCCCCCTTTTCCACGGATGACTACTACAAACTCCTACAGAAGATTGCAGTCTTTACACAGGTAAATGGACTGTGTGGGAATGATACCACTCTACCATGGACTAAAAACACTGGACAAACGCTAGCTAAGACACAGCTAACTAGCACAACCAGGCCTACCAAGAAACAGGAGGAGAGAGCAGATAATGAATCTTCAAATGGTAGTCCTCCCTGGAACTCTCTCGGTGCAAAGCCGAAGAGAAAATATGTGGGAGGACGACTAACAGGCAGAGTCCAGCGCCCTGGGATTTGTGATGCGACTGGCTGGCCTGCACTAGCACACAGGCAGAACTCCTCCTCAACCCCTGCACCCAGATGGACAAAGCCAAGGACAGCTAAGAAAAGTAAAACCTGCAAAACACCTCCACAACAACCAAGCCTACAACTTCAAAACAGACTTGCTCCATTGTCGCAGGATCCTAAATCTCCATCTGATGACCTGGATAAGCAGCTATCTCCTCAAAGCGGGGTAAGAACTGAGAGTCAATGTGAGAGTAAAAGGCCGCAGGCAAAGCTAGTGACTGGGCCTGAGACTCTGATTGTTGGTGACTATGCTGTAAAAGATGTCAGAAAACTGTGCAGCAAGAACACCAAAATACTCTGCTTTCCGAAAGATATGGTCTCTGACATGAGAGACAAAATCCTGGACATCGTAGCTGACTATCCCACAGCGAAAAACATCATCGTGCATGCAGGAAGCTGTGATATTGTGAAACAACAGTCTGAAGTTCTGAAGCGAGACTTTATTGATCTGTTAAACACAGTCAGCTCTGTCAAGGCTGAGGTGTTCATCAGTGGCCCTCTCCCAACAGTCAGAGGAGGAGATGAAGGATTCAGCAGGCTGTTTGCACTGAACAGATGGCTGTCAACTGCATGTACTGACCATTCAGTACATTTTATCAACAATTTCTACCTTTTCTGGGAGCGCAGACATCTTTATACAGCGCATGGAGTTTGCCTAAACAAGTCAGGGGTAAAACTGTTTACCTCTAACCTATTTTTCTCTCTGCGTCACTCGTCTGTCCCAACTGCCAAGGACAAGATACAAGAGGAGTCTAAACAAGAGATAACCACACAGCATCGCCATGGAGACCTTACGGGAAGGATGCCCCCGCCTAACGCCCCACCCTTCCTAGACGCGGAGTCTTTACCTCCCTCCCCAGCACCTACTTCAGGTCCATACTTTGGACTGCAAAGTATGGACTTCCTAGACGAGGAGTCTTCACCTCCCTCCCCAGCACCTACTTCTATTTCGGGTCCATACTTTGGATCGCAAGCCTCTCTCACACTCTCCCCATCCTCCCCCCACCTGGAGTTCACTGACCACATGAAAGAGCTGGTCATTGCTGGAACCAAACACACTCCTCTCCCCACTCCTCGACGGTACTACGACCATCCTCTGTCTCCCCTAAATAATTGATATCTTCTGGGTCCAGGCTACAAGGCTAATGATACCAATGACTCTCTCCAGGAAAGGTCGGGGCCCTGTATGCAGCTAGCCGTTTCAATTCCTGTCCTGCAAGTTCATAGAAAAGGAAAGGTGCGAAGAAACAATAGTAAACATGCAAACTTATCAAACTTAGCATACATTCCTCGTCAGCCTGTCCAAATAAATTGGGCAAAGAAAGCTTTAACCACATTAAACTTAGCTTTATTAAATGTCAGGTCTCTGTCAGGAAAAACATTTTTAATCAATGATTTTATTATGAGGCACAAACTGGACATTTTGTTTTTAACTGAAACTTGGTTAAATCAAGATAACAATGCAGCTGTTCTTATTGAATCAACACCTCCCAACTTCAGTTTCATGAGTGAAACAAGAGCACATAAGAAAGGAGGTGGAGTTGCTGTTTTATTTAATGATTCTCTTCAATGCAAGCAGATGCCCTTTGGTCATTTTAGTTCTTTTGAATATGTGGCTCTGAATTCCACTCAAGCTTTATTCCTAAACATTTACAGACCGCCTAAATACTGTGCGACCTTCTTTGATGAGTTTACTGAACTGCTGTCTGTAATCTGTATTGATTTTGACTGTGTTGTTATTGTTGGTGACTTTAATATCCATGTTGATAATCCCCAGGACAGAGAGTCTATAGAACTATGTGGTGTCCTTGATAACTATGATCTGACTCAGCATGTGACAGGACCCACCCACAACAGGGGGCACACTCTGGACCTAATCATCACCAAAGGTGTAAACATTTCCAAGGTTGCTGTGACTGATGTTGCACTCTCTGATCATTTCTGTGTTTTCTTTGAGAGTGCAATCTCCTTGCACACAAATGTCCAAACCAAGGTTGTGACAAAGCGTTACATCTCTGAAAACACCAGTGAACTATTTATTCAGAAGTTCTCCTCCACACCAGCCCTCTCTTGCCTCTCAGTCAATGAGCTTGTAGATGGCTTCAATTTTAAAGTTCAAAATATTATTGATGCCATTGCACCCACAAAAGTGAAGGTTGTCTCGGGTAAGCAAAGATCTCCTTGGAGAAATGCTACGCTGGTCAAAATAGAGAAACGAGAGTGTCGGAAAGCTGAGCGCAGGTGGCGAAAAACTAATCTCCAGGTTCACTGTGACATCTATAAAGAGAGACTTCGCAATTATAATTTGGAACTTAGAAATGCAAGGCAGTCATTCTTCTCTGACATCATAACCAAAAACAAGAACAATACACGCGCCTTATTTGCTACCGTCGACAGGCTAACAAACCCTCCAGTGTCGGTAGCTGCTGAACTCCAATCCACCTGGGCATGCAATCAATTTGCCTCCTTTTTTACTGACAAAATTCAGAAAATTAGACAAGCAGTCAGTGCCTCCACATCAACCACAGGATATGTGTTGTCCCGATCTCTGAATAACATCCATTCAAATATCATGACACAATTTCATTCAATCGACCGTAGAAGCCTAGAAGACATTATACAACATCTGAAGTCATCCTCCTGCTGCTTGGATATTCTACCAACACACTTTTTCAAAAATATTTCAAACTGCATGACCACTGATCTTTTACAAATTGTAAACACATCCCTTCTCTCAGGTGTCTTCCCACAAGCCCTAAAAACTGCAGTTATTAAACCACTCCTAAAGAAAGTTAGTTTAGACTCCGCAACGATGAAAAATTATCGGCCAATATCAAACCTCCCATTTTTAAGTAAAATAATTGAAAAAGCGGTTTTCCAACAGCTGACCAACTTCTTGACCGTAAATAACTGCTTTGATGTTTTCCAGTCAGGCTTTCGACAGCACCACAGCACTGAAACTGCTCTTGTTAAGGTTTTCAACGACATCCACTTAAACATAGACAACAGCAGAAGTTCAGTCTTAGTGTTACTAGATCTCAGTGCTGCATTCGACACGGTCGACCATGCCATACTCCTGGAAAGACTAAAAATCTGGGTGGGACTCTCTGGCACAGCACTTAACTGGTTTGAATCCTACTTGAAGGGCCGAGAATACTTTGTGTCTGTAGCTGATTACACATCAGAGCTGACTAAAATGACATGTGGTGTTCCCCAAGGTTCAATACTGGGGCCTCTTCTGTTCAACATCTACATGCTTCCACTAGCTCAGATTATGGAAAACAACAAAGTGTGTTATCATAATTATGCAGACGACACCCAAATCTACATAACTATGTCACCAGGGGACTATAATCCCATACAAGGGCTGGGTAACTGCATTGAACAAATCAACAACTGGATGTGCCAGAATTTTCTTCAATTAAACAAAGATAAAACAGAAGTAATTGTTTTTGGTACCAAGGACGAACAATTGAAAATCACCGCTCAGCTTCAGTCACTGATGTTAAAACCCACAAACCAAGCCAGAAATCTAGGCGTAGTTATGGATTCAGACCTCAACCTGAACAGCCATATCAAGACAATTACAAAATCAGCCTATTATCACCTGAAGAATATATCAAGGATTAGAGGACTTATGTCTCAACAGGATTTGGAAAAACTTGTCCACGCATTTATCTTCAGCAGACTGGACTACTGTAACGGTGTGTTTACAGGTCTCTGTAAAAAGTCCGTCAGAAAGCTGCAGCTGATTCAGAACGCTGCAGCTCGAGTCCTCACTAAGACCAGGAGGGTGGATCACATCACTCCAGTTCTGAGGTCTTTGCACTGGCTTCCTGTCCAACAAAGAATTTACTTTAAAATCCTGCTGTTGGTTTACAAAGCACTGAATGGTTTTGGGCCAAAATACATCTCTGATCTGCTGCTACCTTATGAACCATCCCGACCCCTCAGGTCATCTGGGACCGGTCTACTTTCTGTTCCCAGAGTCAGAACTAAACATGGAGAAGCAGCGTTCAGTTTTTCTGCTCCACATATCTGGAACAAAGTCCCAGAAAGCTGCAGGTCTGCTGAGACCCTCAGCTCATTTAAATCAAGATTGAAGACCTTTCTGTTTGCTGCTGCCTTTAATTGAACCACATTCAATTAATATATTAATCAATTTCCTGCATTTCTGCATTTTACTACTGAATTTTATTTCTTACACTGTTTCTTTAATTGTTTTTAAATCTCCTTTTCTTTTGCCTTATGTTTTGATGCTTTTAATGGTTTTATGTGAAGCACTTTGAATTACCTTGTTGTTGAAATGTGCTATACAAATAAACTTGCCTTGCCTTGCCTTACAACGCCTACGTCCCATCATCAATGTCTACGTCCTCTCTACAACGCCTACATCCCATCATCAATGCCTACGTCCCCTCTACAATGCCTACGTCCCCTCTACAATGCCTACGTCCCATCATCAATGCCTACGTCCCCTCTACAATGCCTACGTCCCATCATCAATGCCTACGTCCCATCATCAACGCCTGCGTCCCCTCTACAACGCCTGCATCCCCTCTACAACGCCTACGTCCCATCATCAATGCCTACGTCCCCTCTACAACGCCTACGTACCCTCTACAACGTCTACGTCCCATCATCAACGCCTACGTCCCCTCTACAATGCCTGCGTCCCCTCTACAACGCCTACGTCCCATCATCAATGCCTACGTTCTCTCTACAACGCCTACGTCCCATCATCAATGCCTACGTCCCCTCTACAACGCCTACGTCCCCTCTACAATGCCCACGTCCCCTCTACAACGCCTACGTCCCCTCTACAATGCCTACGTCCCATCATCAATGCCTACGTCCCCTCTACAACGCCTACGTCCCCTCTACAACGCCTACGTCCCATCATCAACGCCTGCGTCCCATCATCAACGCCTGCGTCCCCTCTACAACGCCTACGTCCCCTCTACAACGCCTACGTCCCATCATCAATGCCTACGTCCCCTCTACAATGCCTACGTCCCCTCTACAACGCCTACGTCCCATCACCAATGCCTACGTCCCCTCTACAACGCCTACGTCCCCTCTACAACGCCTACATCCCCTCTACAACGCCTACGTCTCATCATCAATGCTTACGTCCCCTCTACAACGCCTACGTCCCATCATCAACGCCTACGTCCCCTCTACAACGCCTACGTCCCCTCTACAACGCCTACGTCCCATCATCAATGCCTACGTCCCCTCTACAACGCCTACGTCCCATCATCAATGCCTACGTCCCCTCTACAATGCCTACGTCCCATCATCAATGCCTACGTCCCCTCTACAACGCCTACGTCCCCTCTTCAACACCTACGTCCCATCATCAATGCCTACGTCCCCTCTACAACGCCTGCGTCCCCTCTACAATGCCTACGTCCCATCATCAATGCCTACGTCCCCTCTACAACGCCTACGTCCCATCATCAATGCCTACGTCCTCTCTACAATGCCTACATCCCATCATCAATGCCTACGTCCCCTCTACAATGCCTACGTCCCCTCTACAATGCCTACATCCCATCATCAATGCCTACATCCCCTCTACAATGCCTACGTCCCATCATCAATGCCTACGTCCCATCGTCAACGCCTGCGTCCCCTCTACAACGCCTGCGTCCCCTCTACAACGCCTACGTCCCATCATCAATGCCTACATCCCCTCTACAATGCCTATGTACCCTCTACAACGCCTACGTCCCATCATCAACGCCTACGTCCCCTCTACAATGCCTGCGTCCCCTCTACAATGCCTACGTCCCATCATCAATGCCTACGTCCCCTCTACAACGCCTACGTCCCATCATCAATGCCTACGTCCCCTCTACAATGCCTACGTCCCATCATCAATGCCTACGTCCCCTCTACAACGCCTACGTCCCCTCTACAATGCCTACGTCCCATCATCAATGCCTACGTCCCCTCTACAATGCCTACGTCCCCTCTACAATGCCTACGTCCCATCATCAATGCCTACGTCCCCTCTACAACGCCTACGTCCCCTCTACAATGCCTACGTCCCATCATCAATGCCTACGTCCCCTCTACAACGCCTACGTCCCATCATCAATGCCTACGTCCCCTCTACAATGCCTACGTCCCCTCTACAACGCCTACGTCCCCTCTACAACGCCTACGTCCCATCATCAATGCCTACGTCCCCTCTACAATGCCTGCGTCCCCTCTACAACGCCTACGTCCCCTCTACAACGCCTACGTCCCCTCTATTGGACTGGACACTCAACGTGACAACGGCAGCCATTTTGACTCGTTACAGCAGGGTGAACACAGGTTTAGTTGAATGTTAAACGTCTACTGATGCTAACATGCTAACAGGCTCAGCTAACAAGCAGTGAAAGGACTGAACTTACAAACTTGATGTGTTCCAAGAGAAATGGAAGAAAGAAAAAGAGACATTAGACTTTCTGTCAACAGAAGAATTCATTAATTTAATTAATAATGAATTCTAACAGCACGCATGAATAACATAAAATAACGTTCTATTTTATTTTATTCTGTCATATAGCTTGAATACGCTTTAGGGTTTGACATTCAGAATAAAGGAACACAACAATAATAAACATGTGATTACTGATCAATAAAGTCTCAATAATCTGACTGTGATGACTCTGGTCACACATTCATTCAGTCACACCTCCAGCCCTCATCGGTCCAGACCTGAACAGGATGTAAGAGTAGAGCCTTCTGTTTTCTGGTGTTAAAAGAAGAACCAAAAGTGTGTCATTCTGAGAATTTGTGTCCACTTTGGACCGACTTCCTCTTCTTCCTCCTCCTCCTCCTCCTCCTCCTCCTCCTTCTCCAGTGCTTATGTTGCTACTGTAAACTAGATCAAACAAATGGAACCTTGTTTTCTGCTGTTTTTCCGCCCGTTTAATTTCACCAACAACCGAGAGCGTGAATATGGAGTCAGTGATCGGGGGGGGGAGGGAGGAGGGAGGAGGAGGGAGGGAGGGAGGGAGGGAGGGAGGAGGGGGGAGGGAGGGAGGAGGAGGAGGGGGGAGGGAGGAGGAGGAGGGGGGAGGGAGGAGGAGGAGGAGGAGGAGGGGGGAGGGAGGAGGAGGAGGAGGAGGGGGGAGGAGGAGGGGGGAGGAGGAGGAGGAGGGTGGAGGGAGGAGGAGGAGGGAGGAGGAGGAGGAGGAGGGGGGAGGGAGGAGGAGGAGGGAGGAGGAGGAGGGGGGAGGAGGAGGAGGGGGGAGGGAGGAGGAGGAGGGAGGAGGAGGAGGAGGAGGGGGGAGGAGGAGCCCCGTGGTCGCGTGCAGGATGCTTAATGGAGCTTTATTTTGGCGGTGTGTCTGATGCAGACTGACCGCTGAGTCCTGAGAGGGGGGGGGGGTTCATTAGGAGGTGCTAACTGAACCCCGCTGGTCTCTTCCGACACTCGCTGACAGCGTTTGGTCCTCTGACCACCTGAACACCGACAGCTCTCTCCTTATTACGCTCTGTCGGTGTGTCTGTCGTCTTAGTTGCTGAGGTTTGGAGGAGCAGATTTACATTAACAATATTTCTCAACTAAAAACACATCGTGACAAACACAATACAACAAAGACACACAAAGCAAGTGTGCTGATTCATTCTCAAACGACACGATAAACCCATAAAAGTATGTTGAGCAGAGTCAGCAGGAATGAGGAGGACTACGATGAGCTCCTGCTTCACACATCCACTACCATGATGGACTCCTGTCCCCCTCAGCGGGAGGAACACCGACAGTGACCCGGCACAAACCGCCAACGGCCGGCGGGCATCTGTCGGCCTGGTGGAGGAGCGGAGTTAGAGCCGCTCGTCTGAGAGCAGCAGGGGAACAAAAAGGCATAAACAGGACCTTCTGATCAGGTGGAGCATGAAAAGGAGTGCGATACTCCCAAGTGGAGAGCGGGTGAGACCATTGATGTTATTTCTGCATGGGGAGGTCCATGCAGCTGCTGGTAGGGGGGGGGGGGGCATTAGTGGAGGCCATATGGGTCCTTTTGCAGAAGCTCTTGAATAGGAAGCTTAAAGTCCCATAATGCCGTGTGAAATTCTACTTCTTTTCAAAGACGGCCTGCAACAGTTGCACCATATGTGCCGGTTTATTTGTGTAGAATCACACTTTGATTTGATGAATCTGAAGAACATATGCTGCGACTCCAGGAGACGGATCTCAGATTCGCTCTCTGAACGAGGACAACACTTCATCCCCCTGAAGACCAGTTTTCAGATTCTCACCACTAAACTGTGAAATCAGTCTTGAAGAAAAGGAGGTAACGGCACACGGAGGAGCCGCTGGACTCAGATCTTCTGGCTGATTGTGTGATGATCAGTTCTTCCCATCTGCTGAGGAGCCGGCTGCTTCCCTTCAGGCAGACTGTTTGCTCAAATATTAATTACCATGTAATTACGATATCATTACACATCCCCATTGTCTGGCTGCTCCGATCACACCCGTCCCTAATGAGCATGAATTCTACATCCTGCTGCAGCGTCCGACCGCTAATCATGGCCGGATTATGAGACGAAGGGCCCCGGGGCACAGACATGAAGAAGGCCCCCCGTCCCTCCTTCATAGGACCAAGACCCCCAGACTGAGAGGGACACACAACAAACACAAAGAAACAAAATGAGGACAAAGAGACGTCATTCCAAACAAGGTGGTCGTTTTGTGGTTGTTTTGTGTCTCTTTGTGGTTGTTTTGTGGTCGTTTTGTGGTTGTTTTGTGGTTGTTTTGTGTCTCTTTGTGGTTGATTTGTGGTTGTTTTGTGTCTCTTTGTGGTCGTTTTGTGGTCGTTTTGTGGTTGTTTTGTGTCTCTTTGTGGTTGTTTTGTGGTCGTTTTGTGGTTGTTTTGTGTCTCTTTGTGGTTGTTTTGTGGTCGTTTTGTGGTTGTTTTGTGTCTCTTTGTGGTTGATTTGTGGTTGTTTTGTGTCTCTTTGTGGTCGTTTTGTGGTCGTTTTGTGGTTGTTTTGTGTCTCTTTGTGGTTGTTTTGTGGTTGTTTTGTGTCTCTTTGTGGTCGTTTTGTGGTCGTTTTGTGGTTGTTTTGTGTCTCTTTGTGGTTGATTTGTGTCTCATTGTGGTTGTTTTGTGTCTCTTTGTGGTTGATTTGTGTCTCATTGTGGTTGTTTTGTAGTCGTATTGTGGTTGTTTTGTGTCTCTTTGTGGTCGTTGTGTGGTCGTTTTGTGGTTGTTTTGTGTTGTTTTGTGGTCGTTTTGTGTCTCTTTGTGGTCGTTTTGTGGTTGTTTTGTGTCTTTGTGGTTGTTTTGTGGTTGATTTGTGTCTCATTGTGGTTGTTTTGTGGTCGTTTTGTGTCTCTTTGTGGTTGTTTTGTGGTTGTTTTGTGGTCGTTTTGTGGTCGTTTTGTGGTCGTTTTGTGGTCGTTTTGTGGTTGTTTTGTGTCTCTTTGTGGTTGTTTTGTGGTTGTTTTGTGGTTGTTTTGTGGTCGATTTGTGTCTCTTCATGGAAATATCTGTTAATGTCACTTCTACCTGACGTTCAGGGGCCCCGTCACACGTTGGGCCATTCAGTAACACATCCGTGCTGCTAACATCAACATGAAGAGGTATAAATAAGCCGGTGCAGTAGGAGCGTGTTCAGCAGAGCTGTCAGATGACGCCACGCCTTTCTGTTGCTTCTGTACACAAACATGCCAGAGAATTGGTCTGTATGAATCCTATTTACATGAACTGCATTTTGCATTAACACACACGCACACACACAGTGTGGTGCACACAGACAGGCTGAGCTAATGGAGGCAGAAGTGTGTTGTTGTGTCCTGGTTCTGCTTCTGTG
The DNA here is from genome assembly GCA_024529925.1 of Ophthalmolycus amberensis. Lineage (NCBI taxonomy): Eukaryota > Metazoa > Chordata > Actinopteri > Perciformes > Zoarcidae > Ophthalmolycus > Ophthalmolycus amberensis. The sequence continues at coordinate 128,311 of JAFEUB010001610.1, read as the reverse complement.
TTCACATGATCAGCGTTAAAGGAGAAGACAGCTTACCCTTCATGTTCACATCACACGAGGTCGTCCGTCCACCAAGAGGCGGAGACAAAGACACAAAGAATACTTTAACTCTGTCATTCCTGTAATAATATTCACTACCACTCACACACACACAATACGGCCCTTAAGTTTCAACCCACAGGCAGATATCAATATTACTTACACTCAGTACTACATATGATTCTTATTGTCAATGAAGTGCATTCATGTGTTTGATATATAACATATCATGATTAATAACCATAAAACCCAAGTTTACTTATGATTCACGTTCATGTTCTGCTTTAGTTAAACTCTGAATGTTCGCCTTCATGCTGCATGTTTCTATTCTCTCCAACTGTCAAATAAAGTCTTCATGTTTTATAGAAGTAGTAAAGTGTTGGTGAGGTTCTCAGTTCATCCTCTTCATCCTCCTCATCCTCCTCATCCTCCTCCTGCTGTCTGACACTCAGCAGCTTCTGATCCAAACTAACAGGATCACTGTGACTCTCCGATGTGTTCGCTGCTCTTTGAGCGTTTCATTTCTTTCACACATTTGTTCTCTCAAAGTGCTCCGAGAGCTTCATCTTCACATCAGCTGATCGGCCGTCACAGCGACAATCAGACGTCACATTCCATCATCGGCAGCTGCTGTGAATAAAGAACTCTTCTTCATAACAGTCATATTCTAGTTTCACACACCGCTCAGTAGTTATCTGCACTATTTCCGTCCATCTGGCGAGCAATAAAGGTTCTTCTGATATTCACTGACCAGTTATTGGTGATATCAATAAATACATATTTCTAGTAATATAAAGTATAAGCAGCAGAAAGATGTCGGCCGTGTAGCTCACTGTGAGCTGGTGTTTCTATTGTATTTGTGATTCTGGGCTTTTTGAATAAAATAAAAGATGTTTTACTTCCAGAGGAGAGCAGACGGGACACAAGAGATGTTACAACAGACTTCTCATCACTTCTGTTGTGATGAACCGTCGACTTCTTCTACTTTCTTCATTCTCTTCTCTCAGCAGCTCTGACAGAACAAACCTCAGCTCGCCCTCCTGGCTTCATCAAGTCTGTTTAACGTTAATGTGGATCTATATTTAGCCTTTACTCAGAGAAACGTTAACGTAGAGCTAAATGCTTTGAACCGGACCTTCTTCAGCACCAGACTGGGATCCTGAGCCAGCAGCTGACGCTGGGCCAACAATGTTACTTCACTGGTTTGGTTTCAGGTGGTTGTGAGTCTCTTAGAGGTGGTTTTGAGTCTCTTAGAGGTGGTTTGAGTCTCTTAGAGGTGGTGTTGAGTCTCTTAGAGGTGGTTGTGAGTCTCTTAGAGGCCTTTTGAAGTCTCTTAGAGGTGGTTGTGAGTCTCTTAGAGGCCTTTTGAAGTCTCTTAGAGGTGGTTTGAGTCTCTTAGAGGTGGTGTTGAGTCTCTTAGAGGTGGTTGTGAGTCTCTTAGAGGCCTTTTGAGTCTCTTAGAGGCCTTTTGAAGTCTCTTAGAGGTGGTTGTGAGTCTCTTAGAGGTGGTTTTGAGTCTCTTAGAGGTGGTGTTGAGTCTCTTAGAGGTGGTTGTGAGTCTCTTAGAGGCCTTTTGAAGTCTCTTAGAGGCCTTTTGAAGTCTCTTAGAGGTGGTTTGAGTCTCTTAGAGGTGGTGTTGAGTCTCTTAGAGGTGGTTGTGAGTCTCTTAGAGGCCTTTTGAGTCTCTTAGAGGCCTTTTGAAGTCTCTTAGAGGTGGTTGTGAGTCTCTTAGAGGTGGTTTTGAGTCTCTTAGAGGTGGTGTTGAGTCTCTTAGAGGTGGTTGTGAGTCTCTTAGAGGCCTTTTGAGTCTCTTAGAGGCCTTTTGAAGTCTCTTAGAGGTGGTTTGAGTCTCTTAGAGGTGGTTGTGAGTCTCTTAGAGGTGGTTGTGAGTCTCTTAGAGGCCTTTTGAAGTCTCTTAGAGGCCTTTTGAGTCTCTTAGAGGCCTTTTGAAGTCTCTTAGAGGTGGTTTGAGTCTCTTAGAGGTGGTTGTGAGTCTCTTAGAGGTGGTTGTGAGTCTCTTAGAGGCCTTTTGAAGTCTCTTAGAGGTGGTTTGAGTCTCTTTGTAGATGTTTGAAGTCTCTTCGGTGTCCTTCACCATGTTCTTGGTTTCTTGCTACAACATGCTCTGTTGTGTGGAGGCTTTGAGCAGCGTCTAATTGGATGACTCCATCAGTCCATCAGCTGATCAGCTCTTCTTTTGTCCCGTGTCTGAGACATATGAGCACAGGTCTAATCATTTGGTCTTTATATTGTAGGAAGGCTGTGACTCTGTGTCACTGCTAACATCCATCATAAAGCCTTCAGACTAAGAGTATTTAATACTCATGAATACATGTTCCTTTAATATTTCATCATGTGCTGGTATTTTCCACCACAGACCGGCGTCCTCGTTGTCCTCTAGCCGTGGCGTGCTGTGGGGGGGGGGGGGGTCCTGATGCCATTAGTGGTGTTTATTGTGCAGGAGGGTGCTGGAGCAGCAGCCAGGCCTTTAATCAGAGGCCTGCCGGGCCGTCCTCACTGTTTACCTGATACACCTGCCTGTTAATTACACACAGAGGGAGGCTGTCCTTCAGCCGGACACCACACAGAGCTGAGAGACACTAGGTGTCCTCACAGAGACAGGTAAAGACACTTTATCTATCAGCCATTTAAAGTTCATACCATCAAAGCACAGAAGGCTTTATCATAGAAGCAACATTAACACACACACACACACACACACACACACACACACAGTCTTCGTCACTCTGAAAAACAAACATGAAAAATTATTAATAACTTCAGATTCAACGTTCACTAAAATCTGACAGTATAACTCTGAGTACTACACATTGCAGGTACATTTGCTTTAGTACAACTGAGGTACTTATTACGATGCAGATTTCCAAACAAAATAAGTATTGAACTATACTTTTATCTGACAGTTAGAACTGAAAACATTTCACATCTTAATGACATTAATACACATACCAACTCTAAATGTCATGAACTCTTTTCTCCTCCTATCATTGTGACTTTATAGCGATAACATCTAAATGTAACGAATCTCTTCAATTCCCCAAAACTGTTCAACACACTGAGGAAGATCATCTTCATCCTGACGTCTTTATTTACCTTAATGAGCTCCATTAACTCTTCTTCCTCTCTCTCATGAATCCCTTTCATCTTCATCCCTCTCTAACTCCTCTTCATCAGCGTTGACTCAGTACAGTCACATGTTTATTATCTAATGCATTCTGCATCTGAGGATCTCTTTAAGAATATACGGTGATTTACGGTGATTCACGGTGATTCGCGGTGATTCACGGTGATTTACTGTGATTCACGGTGATAATGGAAAACATATTTAATTTCATAACGCATCATAATCAGAGGCAAAGAAAAGCCGTTGAGAGACATCACGGTTCTTCAGTCTGACTGTTGATTCAAATGTTTTTATTCTATTTGGGTTTTAAACTCTTTTATTGTCTTTCTTGATCTATTTGATAGTTTTTATGATGAATCTTGACGGTGAACCTCTGGAGTAAAGGCTTAGTTTACTCAGAGATCAGCCTGAGAGATGATGTAAGCACTGAAACATCTCATTTACATATTAATGGAGATTTAGGAGGACGAGTAATGAGAGCGGAGGGAGATCAGGACGTTACAGGTGAGTGCTCTCAGCTCTCCTCTGGCCTCTCATTCAGCGCCGCCGGCTCATTGTTTGATGAAAAAGACATTTTGGACGGAGCGGCGCTCCTCGATGTCGGGGTCACCGGCGGGCAGAGGAATTATGATTACTCTCCGTTTCTCCGCAGACGCTCATAAAGAGGCCGTGATGAGACTCAGACAAACATGAATGTGTTGTTAAGAGGAGAGTCGTCTCGCTTCACCGGGTTCATCTCCACAAGATGGAGGTCAAGTCTGTGATGTCTTCATTTCTTCTCAGAGAGCTTCTGTGATTTATGACGACACCAGGTCTCAGAGAGCAGAAGCATCTCCAGACGTCTACAAACCAACGCTGATGTACTTCATTGTGATTCATGTGTTGTTATTGTTCTAGTCTGATAATGTTCCGTTGTGTTGATTCTACTTCAGCACATTTTAAAAGGAAGCAGCTGTGTTTCTGTTATTTTGCCCACCCCCATTTAAACCAACGAGGCTTGACTGCAGGTTGCATTAGACTGACTTACTGTCAGCTAGCTGTACCTAATAAACTGGACACTTAGTGGGCTTTGCTGAATATTCATATTATTATTTCTACGTTGACGTCAGTGCCTGAAGTTGTTTTCTTTTTGTAACTTGTTTTCTCTAGAAACGATCGTTGATGCTCTAAAGGCCGATCCGTCTGTCCAGGGCTCACCCACAGCAACTGAGAGCTGTCCCTGAACCATGTAGACTACCTGCATGGTTTCGGTCTCTTTTGAAAGATAACGCTCTGAAGTTTCTTCCCCAACAGTCAGAATCACTGTAAGTGCTCCTGGCATTGAGTAATAGAAGTTTGAACACACTGATGGAGAATATTTCTTTGCAAGCTGACGTCTGCAGATGACTGTAGCTGAGACGTATTCACAATGACTCAACAACCACACTGCACATAAAGCACGGACACAAGGACCCGACTCGCGGTTTCAACAGTCACTTCCGCGTTCTGCCTCTAAATCTAACCCCTGAAGCTGTATATCATTATTTTTTAAATTTCATTGGCTATACGAAGCGTCAGTCATCAGAATGATCGGTTGCAATTGGCTCGAGCTTTACACGAAAGAAGAGGGGCGGGCACTGTCCTTCAACGCGGCCTCTCGTTGGCTATTCCAGGCTGTGGACAGGACATGGAAGCTCCTATTGTAGGCTGTGGACAGAACATGGAAGCTCTTATTGTAGGCTGTGGACAGAACATGGAAGCTCCTATTGTAGACTGTGGACAGAACATGGAAGCTCCTATTGTAGGCTGTGGACAGAACATGGAAGCTCCTATTGTAGGCTGTAGACAGAACATGGATGCTCCTATTGTAGGCTGTGGACAGAACATGGAAGCTCCTATTGTAGACTGTAGACAGAACATGGAAGCTCCTATTGTAGACTGTAGACAGAACATGGAAGCTCCTATTGTAGACTGTGGACAGAACATGGAAGCTCCTATTGTAGGCTGTGGACAGAACATGGAAGCTCCTATTGTAGGCTGTGGACAGAACATGGAAGCTCCTATTGTAGGCTGTAGACAGAACATGGAAGCTCCTATTGTAGGCTGTAGACAGAACATGGAAGCTCCTATTGTAGACTGTAGACAGAACATGGAAGCTCCTATTGTAGGCTGTAGACAGAACATGGAAGCGCCTATTGTAGGCTGTGGACAGAACATGGAAGCTCCTATTGTAGGCTGTGGACAGAACATGGAAGCTCCTATTGTAGGCTGTAGACAGAACATGGAAGCTCCTATTGTAGACTGTAGACAGAACATGGAAGCTCCTATTGTAGACAGAACATGGAAGCTCCTATTGTAGACTGTGGACAGAACATGGAAGCTCCTATTGTAGACTGTGGACAGAACATGGAAGCTCCTATTGTAGGCTGTAGACAGAACATGGAAGCTCCTATTGTAGACTGTGGACAGAACATGGAAGCTCCTATTGTAGGCTGTAGACAGAACATGGAAGCTCCTATTGTAGGCTGTAGACAGAACATGGAAGCTCCTATTGTAGGCTGTGGACAGAACATGGAAGCTCCTATTGTAGGCTGTAGACAGAACATGGAAGCTCCTATTGTAGGCTGTAGACAGAACATGGAAGCTCCTATTGTAGACTGTAGACAGAACATGGAAGCTCCTATTGTAGGCTGTAGACAGAACATGGAAGCGCCTATAGTAGGCTGTGGACAGAACATGGAAGCTCCTATTGTAGGCTGTGGACAGAACATGGAAGCTCCTATTGTAGGCTGTAGACAGAACATGGAAGCTCCTATTGTAGACTGTAGACAGAACATGGAAGCTCCTATTGTAGACAGAACATGGAAGCTCCTATTGTAGACTGTGGACAGAACATGGAAGCTCCTATTGTAGACTGTGGACAGAACATGGAAGCTCCTATTGTAGGCTGTGGACAGAACATGGAAGCTCCTATTGTAGGCTGTAGACAGAACATGGAAGCTCCTATTGTAGACTGTAGACAGGACATGGAAGCTCCTATTGTAGACTGTAGACAGGACATGGAAGCTCCTATTGTAGACTGTAGACAGAACATGGAAGCTCCTATTGTAGACTGTAGACAGAACATGGAAGCTCCTATTGTAGACTGTGGACAGAACATGGAAGCTCCTATTGTAGACTGTAGACAGAACATGGAAGCTCCTATTGTAGGATGTGGACAGAACATGGAAGCTCCTATTGTAGGCTGTAGACAGAACATGGAAGCTCCTATTGTAGGATGTGTACAGAACATGGAAGCTCCTATTGTAGGCTGTAGACAGAACATGGAAGCTCCTATTGTAGGCTGTAGACAGAACATGGAAGCTCCTATTGTAGGATGTGGACAGAACATAGAAGCTCCTATTGTAGACTGTAGACAGAACATGGAAGCTCCTATTGTCCGTCAGAAAGCTGCAGCTGATTCAGAACGCTGCAGCTCGAGTCCTCACTAAGACCAGGAGGGTGGATCACATCACTCCAGTTCTGAGGTCTTTGCACTGGCTTCCTGTCCAACAAAGAATTGACTTTAAAATCCTGCTGTTGGTTTACAAAGCACTGAATGGTTTTGGGCCAAAATACATCTCTGATCTGCTGCTACCTTATGAACCATCCCGACCCCTCAGGTCGTCTGGGACCGGTCTACTTTCTGTTCCCAGAGTCAGAACTAAACATGGAGAAGCAGCGTTCAGTTTTTCTGCTCCACATATCTGGAACAAAGTCCCAGAAAGCTGCAGGTCTGCTGAGACCCTCAGCTCATTTAAATCAAGATTAAAGACCTTTCTGTTTGCTGCTGCCTTTAATTGAACCACATTCAATTAATATATAAATCAATTTCTGCATTTTACTACTGAATTTTATTTCTTACACTGTTTCTTTAATTGTTTTTAAATCTCCTTTTCTTTTGCCTTATGTTTTGATGCTTTTAATGGTTTTATGTGAAGCACTTTGAATTACCTTGTTGTTGAAATGTGCTATACAAATAAACTTGCCTTGCCTTGCCTTGCCTATTGTAGGATGTGGACAGAACATGGAAGCTCCTATTGTAGGCTGTGGACAGAACATGGAAGCGCCTATTGTAGGCTGTAGACAGGACATGGAAGCTCCTATTGTAGGCTGTGGACAGGACATGGAAGATCCTATTGTAGGCTGTAGACAGAACATGGAAGCTCCTATTGTAGGCTGTAGACAGAACATGGAAGCTCCTATTGTAGGCTGTGGACAGGACATGGAAGCTCCTATTGTAGGCTGTGGACAGGACATGGAAGATCCTATTGTAGGATGTGGACAGAACATGGAAGCTCCTATTGTAGGCTGTAGACAGAACATGGAAGCTCCTATTGTAGGCTGTGGACAGAACATGGAAGCTCCTATTGTAGGCTGTGGACAGAACATGGAAGCTCCTATTGTAGGCTGTGGACAGGACATGGAAGCTCCTATTGTAGGATGTGGACAGAACATGGAAGCTCCTATTGTAGGATGTGGACAGGACATGGAAGCTCCTATTGTAGGATGTGGACAGGACATGGAAGCTCCTATTGTAGGCTGTGGACAGAACATGGAAGCTCCTATTGTAGGATGTAGACAGGACATGGAAGCTCCTATTGTAGGCTGTGGACAGAACATGGAAGCTCCTATTGTAGGATGTGGACAGGACATGGAAGCTCCTATTGTAGGATGTGGACAGGACATGGAAGCTCCTATTGTAGGATGTAGACAGGACATGGAAGCTCCTATTGTAGGCTGTGGACAGAACATGGAAGCTCCTATTGTAGGCTGTGGACAGGACATGGAAGCTCCTATTGTAGGATGTGGACAGAACATGGAAGCTCCTATTGTAGGCTGTGGACAGGACATGGAAGATCCTATTGTAGGATGTGGACAGAACATGGAAGCTCCTATTGTAGGCTGTAGACAGAACATGGAAGCTCCTATTGTAGGCTGTGGACAGGACATGGAAGCTCCTATTGTAGGATGTGGACAGAACATGGAAGCTCCTATTGTAGGCTGTGGACAGGACATGGAAGCTCCTATTGTAGGATGTGGACAGAACATGGAAGCTCCTATTGTAGGCTGTAGACAGAACATGGAAGCTCCTATTGTAGGCTGTGGACAGGACATGGAAGCTCCTATTGTAGGATGTGGACAGAACATGGAAGCTCCTATTGTAGGCTGTGGACAGGACATGGAAGATCCTATTGTAGGATGTGGACAGAACATGGAAGCTCCTATTGTAGGATGTGGACAGGACATGGAAGCTCCTATTGTAGGCTGTGGACAGAACATGGAAGCTCCTATTGTAGGATGTAGACAGGACATGGAAGCTCCTATTGTAGGCTGTGGACAGAACATGGAAGCTCCTATTGTAGGATGTGGACAGAACATGGAAGCTCCTATTGTAGGATGTGGACAGGACATGGAAGCTCCTATTGTAGGCTGTAGACAGGACATGGAAGCTCCTATTGTAGGCTGTAGACAGGACATGGAAGCTCCTATTGTAGGATGTAGACAGGACATGGAAGCTCCTATTGTAGGCTGTGGACAGAACATGGAAGCTCCTATTGTAGGCTGTAGACAGGACATGGAAGCTCCTATTGTAGGATGTAGACAGGACATGGAAGCTCCTATTGTAGGCTGTGGACAGAACATGGAAGCTCCTATTGTAGGCTGTAGACAGGACATGGAAGCTCCTATTGTAGGCTGTGGACAGGACATGGAAGCTCCTATTGTAGGCTGTGGACAGGACATGGAAGCTCCTATTGTAGGCTGTGGACAGAACATGGAAGCTCCTATTGTAGGATGTAGACAGGACATGGAAGCTCCTATTGTAGGCTGTGGACAGAACATGGAAGCTCCTATTGTAGGATGTAGACAGAACATGGAAGCTCCTATTGTAGGCTGTGGACAGGACATGGAAGCTCCTATTGTAGGATGTGGACAGAACATGGAAGCTCCTATTGTAGGATGTGGACAGGACATGGAAGCTCCTATTGTAGGCTGTGGACAGAACATGGAAGCTCCTAATGTAGGATGTAGACAGGACATGGAAGCTCCTATTGTAGGCTGTGGACAGAACATGGAAGCTCCTATTGTAGGATGTGGACAGGACATGGAAGCTCCTATTGTAGGCTGTGGACAGAACATGGAAGCTCCTATTGTAGGCTGTAGACAGGACATGGAAGCTCCTATTGTAGGCTGTGGACAGAACATGGAAGCTCCTATTGTAGGCTGTAGACAGGACATGGAAGCTCCTATTGTAGGACGTGGACAGGACATGGAAGCTCCTATTGGGTCAAGTGAGGTGTCAATCTAAAGGTCAGAGAGCAGCCGCCACTTTGAGACCCAGAGAGCGTTAATGTTTACATGCCAACTGGAGTTACGTTAGAAAATACATAAATAATTAGGCATATCTGCAACAGCAGTCCGTGGGTATTTATGGTAATAATGTGTTTTGGACTAAATATTTGACTGGATTGGATCGTCTGGACCTTTGTTAATGTAACAAGAACGCTTTTCTTGGAATATTATCGATGGTGGATTATTATGAGGCTTCATTGGTGAGTTACGTCGATATTTTAACTGCTTGTTTGTGGGTTGGTGGTCTGACAGGCGTTGAGTGAACCTGCTGTTGTGATTGTATCTTGAAGTGGTTTCCATAAATCAAATCACAAGAATCTTTCCAAAGACATGTTGCATCAGTACCTACCTATACATACAGATGTGTACGTGACACAGATGTACACTAAACACTCCGTGGTAACAGGTTAATGAGATGAATAAGATCTGATATCTTTTGTGCAGCCTCTGAAGAAGAAGACCTTCATGATCCAGTAGAATAAGTTTGATGGATCACAACGCTGTGTTCAGCGACTAAAACCTGAAGTTCATCTCCAGATATTCACGATCAATAAGGTTTAATATCTAATCAGAAGATCAGACTTCTCACCGTCCTGGAGGCGCTCCGAGACACCGAGTCGCTCCTCAGAGACAGAAGGTCGGAGCAGGACATGTCTCCTCCGTCGGGGCTCAGACTGGGATCTGGAGCGACCAGGTCTGCAGGTCTCTGTGGTTCTGGAGTCCCCGCTGGTCCGACTGAAGCCGGTCTCAGAGACTGTAGAACACAAGGGAGGAAGTGAAGGAGAGTTTTAGCGGAACACAGAATCCTGATGTCAGGAGACACAGGAGAGATTAAAGGACAAACACAGGACCTTCACCAGCAGACCTCTGTTCATGTCTGCTGTACCAACAAGTTATCTTCACCCTGAGCTCAACACAGGAGTTCTGTTTCCTCAACATGAAATAGTGTTTTTTTTGTTGACTTTCATTTCCACTTCCTGTTCCTGTTGGGGGACGGTCGGTCTGTCTGAAGCATGAACACCTTTACACACTGGAGACATCAAGACAGGGTCCACTTCACAGACCAGACCACATCCTTCCCTCCTCACCTTTCACAATAAAAGCCCCACACACTGTCGGTGTTTACCAGAGAGTGTTTCACTGAAAGGAAACCCAACAGAACAGCTGAGAGGTGCTGAAGTTATGTTGCTGCTCTGTTCTTAAGCCTTTACAACTTTTTGCAATATTCACATTTCTGTTTTTCTTAATAATCTCTGAAGCTCCAAAGATGCTGAAGAGTTCTCTAAACTCCCGTTACTCTGGTGATGAACACACACCTGCTCACAATGAACCCACACAACACACACCTGCTCACAATGAACTCACACAACACACACCTGCTCACAATGAACCCACACAACACACACCTGCTCACATCACTTCAGATCCTCACCGCTGTCCCTCAAACGGCTCTGAATTAGCATAAGAGCGTGTTTACAACTCAACTAAATGTCCGCCCGCCTCCCTGAAGGTTCATCTTCACAACGAGCGCCTCGGCCTGTTCACTACAATGAGGCCTCAGACATCAGCAGCAGTTTAACATCTCACAGAGCTCACAGAGCTCAGATCAGCTGCTAAGTGCTCAGGACGGGAGTCCCAGGAGAGCTCATTATACCTGCAGTCATACTGTACACACACACACTCACACTCACACGTTCAGCGGTGAAGCGTCGGCTTGTGGAGTGTTTCTCTGGTGTCGTGAGGTTTACGGCAGGAAACACAGTAAACTGTCGCTACACCTTTATTACAGCGGACTACAGCGCCAGCTGCACAAGACTCTTTATCATTTATGTAAGATCGACCTCGCGTAGACGTCAAAGAGGTCAGAGGTCAGCCTCTACTGGTGACAGTCTGTGTATGTAATGTATGCATGCAATGTGTTATTTGTATTGTTTTAACAGCAGACACTGTATGTTTGTTTCCAAGACAAATTTCCTTTGGGACAATAAAGTCTATCTTGTCTGGTCTTGTCTTGTCCTATCTTATTAAATACTCTGATCACAATATTTTCTCATTTAAATTTCGGAATTTCTTTCTTTTTCGAAAGAACGTCCGATGTGACGTCTTACTTCATTTGACCAAATGTCCAGAACTCAAAGACGTTCAGAACTCACTGATACAAAACAACAGATCCTGTTTCTCATGATCCATGAAGTGGATTCTTATGAAAACGTGCTGACGGATGAAAAGAAAAGTGGAGATTTAAAATGCAGGAGGTTTGTGATGAAAGTGATCATTTCTCATCTCGTCACTCACGACTGGTTCTCTCTAGAAATAAGAATCTTAAAGCATCTTAAAGCACCAGGTGACGTGTGGAATAATTACTGCTCTAAACCCACAAACCCCGAGCGCAACATGAAGAAATGTGAAACGGTTTTGAAGAAACAGAAAAAAGAAGAAGACGTGTCAGACTGATGAAGACAAGCTGTCAGGACGTCGGCTTTGAACTTGATCAGAGACATCGTTTAAAAGAGACGAAGACAAAGACACAGAGACGAAGACAGAGACGAAGACACAGAGACGAAGACACAGAGACGAAGACACCAACCTCCTCCGCCCGAGTGATCACCAGCGCTGGGACGCTGCCACCTGACTCCACAGCTGCCTGCTCATTGGCTGGTTGAAGGTCCTGGTCCTGGTCTCTGGCCCGGTCCTCTACCTGGTCCTGTACCTGGTCCAGGTACTGGTGCTGATCAGGTCTGTGGTCCTGGTCCAGATCAACTTTCTGGTCCTGGTCCTGCTCCTGGCTCTGCTGAGCTCGGAACAGATCCTCAACTGAATCTCTGCCACGTCCTACTGGATCCTGGTCTCCTTCCTGCCCCTCCAGCAGGTCCGGAGGTGGATCTTGACCCTGATCCTGGTCTTGACCACGGTGAAGATCCAGTTTAGGAATCTGAGAATCCTGGTGTGTGTCCAGGTTCAGGTCTTGCAGTGAACGCAGATCTTCAGCTTTGGAGCACTGAAGCTCATCGTCCAGAGAGGATTCTGGGAAATCTTCCTCCATTGTACAGTAGTCTTCCTCAGTAGTCTTCCTCAGGTCTGGAATGAGATTCATCAGAACACCCTCATCAGCTTCTGTAAAGTATAATATTGAATATACAATGAGTGTTTGAGTGATTGATGAACTAAACCAGACCCGCCGGTCGGATGGATGACAGGCGAAGAGACGTTCAGACCTTAAAGACATCAAAGAGAACATCAAAGAACCTCATGAAGACTCGTCCATGAGTCAGAGATTAATATCAATGTAAACACATCAGAAAAGACTTTGTTTAGCCTCCAAACCATGGAGACATTAAAGACATTTTATAATTGAATGAAACTTTATTTCAACTAATTTCTAATTTAATATAAGAACTCATGTTGTCAACGTTAGAAGAGGTAAACATTCAAACTAAACGTCTGCTTGTTTCATGTTCGCTTTTCACTCAAACTACAGACTTGAGATCAGAAGGTGTTTCACTTCATCCGGTGATGAGTTACCTGGTGCCTCTCAGCAGTAACTCAATGTTTGGAGGATAATGAACAGACGTGTAAGTGATGCCAGCAGAGCTTCATGTTGAGTTCAAGAGGCAGCGCTTACCTGTGATGACGTCATGAAGCAGCTCTTCCTTCATCTCTGCTGCTGTTATTAAGAGTCCTCACTGCTGAACGCACAAGGCCCACGGCTGCTAATTATGCATGAGCACAGATAACACGGATTGCATTTCACACTCGGATAACTATTAAAAAGAGTGTTTTCCAATGAATGAAACTGTGTTCAGTGATCTCTGGCCCTCTGGCCCGCGGGCTGAGCTCCTTCATGGATGACTTGGGGGAACAAACCAGCTCCTTTCATGTGGAAACCTTCACAAAAGAGTCGGCACCGTGGAGAACAGGAGGAGCGCACTGGCTGGATATTCACCTGTGTTCATGCTAATCGTGAAGATAACTTTGTGATGGGATGAAGCAGTGGGTTCCAGGCCTACACGGGGTCTCGACTGGGCGATGATGAAAGAGCCATCACTCCATCACGCTGAGGCTGAGGAGAAGCCTCTGGAGCATCATTACCAACAGAGGAGAAGAGGAGGCGCAGCGCTTTGGATGAAATGCATCCCATAATCTGCCGACTCCGTCTGTAGGAGCAGCTTAGAGTGCTCCATTGCACCGGCGGTGCAGTCATGCTGGTGATGTGCTCAGAGGGCTCCTTCAGGAGAACGCCGCCACATTACTCCGGCTTCATTACGCCAAATCAACATCGGTTCAGCGTCGCAGGTTTCACTTCACGTTCCCGCTGCAGCGCTTAACGAGGACAATGAGAGTGAATTCAGAGATGGAGTCGAGTTAAAGGTGCTGGAGTCTGAGACTCGTCATCCCGTCCTCTGAACCCAGAGACCGTCTGTGTAAAGAGAGCGTAGTGAGGGGGACGCCACCCATTTCTCAACCCTTGGTTCTTGGCCGTCGCCATCTTGGTTTCTGGACGTAGAATTCTTGTTTTTTTGGTCATCGCAATCTGGGATGATTGACATCGCCATCTTGTATTTTGGCCTTCACCATCTTGGTTCTTGCCCGTCAACATCTTGTATTTTGGATGTTGACATCTTCGTCCTTCGCCATCTTGGATTTTGTATTTTGTGGTGAAACCTGACCTGAGTGGCTTCTGAAGTAGTAGGAGGCAGACACGAGAGACTTTGTCCCGATATCAAAAGGTGTTTTATTTATAAAAAGTGCCCTCTACACGTATTACCAAACATATATACAAACAAAACAAACATTTAACTTATCTTAATTGAATAACCCTCAACTCATCTTACAGTAACATGATCACATGCACACAGCTACCCACTGGTCTCCCCCCTGTTCAGTCACAGTCCTCTCCTTATATAGAGCCTCCTATCAGCAGGATATAGTTCCTACCATGAGTGCAGGTGACACCAATTACTGACTCACTAGTTAACAGACCAACTTATAATTTACAGCACCCCTTTAGATAGCCCACACTTGTTTATGGTTTACATTTTGCTATACACTAATAACAATGTAAAACAACTCATAACCCACCTACAACTCTACCGGTACATACTCTACTTTCCCCCCCATACTTGGTCTGACCCAATGACATCACAGATGACATCATCCAGTGTATAAATAGAGGAAATGGATGGGTGCCTCCCCCTTTAGCCTCTGGAACACATGGTGGGTATGGTAAGCAAACAATTGACAAGCATGGTCCGATTCATAGATGAATGCACGATGGGACAAATGGTTCTCACTGGTGATGGTGAGATGAAGCCTCATGAGGCATCGAACCACTTCAGCCAATTGGTTCGAGAACGGGTTCATTTCTCGAAGCTTCGTGTGCACACGATACCACCTACTGGCCAAGTGTATAATCACAGGCAGCTGTATCTGAACCACACAATGTGATGCATTGAATTGTTGTGTCTGTTATGGCTGTTGGGAATGACTATGAATTACAAAAATGTATGACCAAATAATTTCTGTACATAAATGATCACACACGTGCATAATAAAATATTTTTTGAATGTATTCTGTGTGTGTAAATTTTCCCAAAATGGTAGTATCATATGATATGGCAGGTTGTGTAATAATGTTATTATGTCACTTTATGAAAATGGCATGGGCTTAAGCAGGCAGAGGACAGTGAAAGTGCTTGTGGAACTAGGAAGAGGGGACTGAATATGCTTGTGGAACTTGGACAGTGATGTACAGGACAGGGGACATTTTATTCATTTTTATTCAGAAATAACAGTTTCTCAACAGTTTTTGGTTTTAAACGATTCCTTTTTTTTGACACAACCTCTCCGGCCTTTGAAAACACCCTTTCACAGGGTACAGAAGATGCTGGCGTGCACAAAAACGCAAGAGCAAGTCTATATCAATTTTCAGACAGGAATTTTTGCCTCTCCCAGTACTCCAGAGGCAAAATCTGTACCACTTCCCGAAGCAGTCACGTGGTACAGCCGGGCAGCGAGGCTTCGGACGTCATCATTTTTGGCTCCTCCCCTAAATGAAGCAAGCCTCGATACGCGCTTCGAGGAAACGCCCCCTCCATTACTCGACACACGCTTCGAAGCGTCTGCACATCTCGTAACATCATTAGTTCTCACCCACTTTGTCACAGTCGTCATCAGCAGCAGCGCCAAGATGGCGACGTCCAAAATACAAGATGTCCTCGTCCTCTCACCTGGAGGTTTACCTGCAGCAGCGGAGCC
>JAFEUB010001610.1:77500-110000 GCA_024529925.1 Ophthalmolycus amberensis | reverse complement strand
ATATATACATATGTATATATATACATATGTATATATATATACATATGTATATGTACATATGTATATATACATATGTATATATATACATATGTATATATAGATATGTATATATACATATGTATATATACATATCTATATACATATGTATATATATACATATGTATATATATACATATGTATATATATACATATCTATATATACATATGTATATATATATACATATGTATATATACATATGTACATATACATATGTATATATATATATACATATGTATATATATATATATATATATATATATATATGTGAATTAAAGAAAGAGGAAGAAATATAATAATAATAATGATGTTAATAATACTGATAATAATAATATTAATAATAATGATAATAATAATGATATTAATAATAATAATAATGATATTAATGATAATAATAATATTAATAATAATGATAATAATAATGATATTAATAATAATGATAATAATAATGATATTAATAATAATGATAATAATAATGATATTAATAATAATGATAATAATAATGATATTAATAATAATAATAATGATATTAATAATAATGATAATAATAATGGTATTAATAATAATGATAATAATAATGATATTAATAATAATGATATTAATAATAATGATAATAATAATGATATTAATAATAATAATAATGATATTAATAATAATGATAATAATAATGATATTAATAATAATGATATTAATAATAATGATAATAATAATGATATTAATAATAATGATATTAATAATAATGATATTAATAATAATGATATTAATAATAATGATAATAATAATGATCTTAATAATAATGATAATAATAATGATATTAATAATAATGATAATAATAATGATATTAATAATAATGATAATAATAATGATATTAATAATAATGATAATAATGATGATGATGATGACATGAGGTGAATTAAAGGAGGTTTCTCTGGACCTCCTGCTTCTGGATTAACGGCTTCTGTGTAAATTAAATTCTGTGTGTGTGTTTTAATTGAAGTGTTATTTAGCCGGTTCATCTCATTAAGACTCAGATGAGGATTCAGATTCAGATTAACATTCAGATTAAGAGGGATCAGATGACCCATGAGACCTTTCTAACGTCCCGTCTTGCTGTTCCAGAGTCCGGGCTACGACCCGTCCTCCTTGGACTACCACCCGTTCGGGGCCCTGGGGCCCTACGCTTACGGGGACGCGTCCTACAGGAAGAACGCCACGCGGGACGCCACGGCCACGCTGAAGGCCTGGCTCAACGAGCACCGCAAGAACCCCTACCCCACCAAGGGGGAGAAGATCCTGCTGGCCATCGTCACCAAGATGACGCTCACGCAGGTCTCCACCTGGTTCGCCAACGCACGCCGGAGGCTGAAGAAGGAGAACAAGATGACCTGGACCCCCCGGACCCGGAGCGAGGACGAGGAGGACGAGGACAACATCGACCTGGAGAGGACCGACGAGGACGAGGAGCCCCCTAAGGCCCACGAGGAGCCCCAGACCGGGACCCAGACCGGTGAGTGGAAGGAGTCACCGGAGCTCCGATCAATCAATCCTTTAGTCCATCGATCAGTACTTCAAATCATTCTTTGTGGTTCCATCAGTAGATGTTCCGTCAATCAACTCGTCCGTCAATCATTCCTTCTTTTAATCCATCTGTCATCTTCCTGAAGTACAATATGAAAAGAAGTAAATATTCAGTGAAAACTAAACATGTTAGAAGTATTACGCAATAAATATTACATTAAAATAAAAAACAGCCGTCAGATAAATGACAAGAAAGTAGTATGATGAAGAAACTTCATATATATATACATATATATATATGAAGTACTTTACTGAAGTATTTCTTATATACTCCTTATATATATTCTTATATATATGTATATATATATATATATAAATAAAAGATCTGCAGACATTTTATTGTTTTAGAGACAAGAATCGAAAATGAGTTTCTGTCAATGTTTAAATATTAAAATCTGTTTTTAAAAACAGACATAAAAAGTCTTAAATTTCACTAAAGAGAAGCTGAATGTGTTGAAGGAGTACAAATACTACAAGTACTACAAATACAAATACTACAAATACTACAAGTACTACAAATACAAATACTACAAGTACTCCAAATACAAATACTACAAATACTACAAGTACTACAAATACAAATACTACAAATACTACAAGTACTACAAATACGAATACTACAAATACTACAAGTACTACGAATACAAATACTACAAATACTACAAGTACTACAAATACGAATACTACAAATACTACAAGTACTACAAATAAAAATACTACAAATACTACAAGTACTACAAATACAAATACTACAAGTACTACAAATACAAATACTACAAATACTACAAGTACTACAAATACAAATACTACAAGTACTACAAATACAAATACTACAAATACTACAAGTACTACAAATACGAATACTACAAATACTACAAGTACTACAAATACAAATACTACAAATACTACAAGTACTACGAATACAAATACTACAAATACTACAAGTACTACAAATACGAATACTACAAATACTACAAGTACTACAAATAAAAATACTACAAATACTACAAGTACTACAAATACAAATACTACAAGTACTACAAATACAAATACTACAAATACTACAAGTACTACAAATACAAATACTACAAGTACTACAAATACAAATACTACAAATACTACAAGTACTACAAATACAAATACTACAAATACTACAAATACTACAAGTACTACAAATACAAATACTACAAATACTACAAGTACTCCAAATACAAATACTACAAGTACTACAAGTACTACAAATACAAATACTACAAGTACTCCAAATACAAATACTACAAATACTACAAGTACTACAAATACAAATACAAATACTACAAATACTACAAATACAAATACTGCAAATACTACAAGTACTACAAATACAAATACTACAAATACTACAAGTACTACAAGTACTACAAATACAAATACTACAAATACTACAAGTACTACAAATACAAATACTACAAATACTACAAGTACTACAAATACAAATAATACAAGTACTACAAATACTACAAATACTACAAGTACTACAAATACAAATACTACAAATACTACAAGTACTACAAATACAAATACTACAAATACTACAAGTACTCCAAATACAAATACTACAAATACTACAAGTACTACAAATACAAATACTACAAGTACTACAAATACAAATACTACAAATACTACAAGTACTACAAATACAAATACTACAAATACTACAAGTACTACAAATACAAATACTACAAATACTACAAGTACTACAAATACAAATACTACAAATACTACAAGTACTCCAAATACAAATACTACAAATACTACAAGTACTACAAATACAAATACTACAAGTTCTACAAATACTTCAAATACTACAAGTACTACAAATACAAATACTACAAATACTACAAGTACTACTAATACAAATACTACAAATACTACAAGTACTACAAATACTACAAATACTACAAGTACTCCAAATACAAATACTACAAATACTACAAGTACTACAAATACAAATACTACAAGTACTACAAATACAAATACTACAAATACTACAAGTACTACAAATACAAATACTACAAATACTACAAGTACTACAAATACAAATACTACAAATACTACAAGTACTACAAATACAAATACTACAAATACTACAAGTACTACAAATACAAATACTACAAATACTACAAGTACTCCAAATACAAATACTACAAATACTACAAGTACTACAAATACAAATACTACAAGTACTCCAAATACAAATACTACAAATACTACAAGTACTACAAATACAAATACAAATACTACAAATACTACAAATACAAATACTACAAATACTACAAGTACTACAAATACAAATACTACAAATACTACAAGTACTACCAATACAAATACTACAAATACTACAAGTACTACAAATACAAGTACTACAAATACTACAAGTACTACAAATACAAATACTACAAATACTACAAGTACTACAAATACAAATACTACAAATACTACAAATACAAATACTACAAATACAACAAGTACTACAAATACAAATACTACAAATTCGACAAGTACTACAAATACAAATACTACAAGTACTACAAATACAAATACTACAACTACTACAAATACAAATACTACAAATACTACAAATACAAATACTACAAATACTACAAGTACTACAAATACAAATACTACAAATACTACAAATACAAATACTACAAATACTATAAGTACTACAAATACAAATACTACAAATACTACAAGTACTACAAATACAAATACTACAAGTACTACAAATACAAATACTACAAATACTACAAATACTACAAATACAAATACTGCAAATACTACAAATACTACAAATACAAATACTGCAAATACTACAAATACAATTACTACAAATACAAATACTACAAATACTACAAATACAAATACTACAAATACTACAAGTACAAATACTACAAATACTACAAGTACAAGTACAAATACTACAAATACTACAAATATAAATACTACAAATATTACAAGTACTACAAGTACAAGTACAAATACTACAAATACTACAAGTACAAGTACAAATACTACAAATACTACAAGTACAAATATTACAAGTACAAATACTACAAGTACAAATACTATTGAATTGTCTGTCTTTGCTCTGTTAGAGAACTATTGATCATAATTATTGATTGATTATTATTTTAAAGACAAACATTAAATACGTCGACGTCTTCAAAAAATAAAAAACAAAGAAACCAAAAAACATCCACGTTTAAAGACAATGACTCAAAATGATTGATTATCTCGCGATCAATGAATTAATACACTTTTAATCTTAATACATATCAGGTTGAATCTTGTTTGTTTGTTTGTTGAATATCTGGTTATGTGTTGTGAAAAAATTAAACAACTATTGATGAATAAATACAATAATTATCAGTAGCAGCCGTATGTGTGTAGCTGCCCGTCTGCCTGCCTTTGTGGGGACCTCATGTGCATGTTTTTATGGATGTGTGTGTGTGTGCTCCTGCCGCTGACCTGTGTGTTTCTTTGTGTGTGTGTGTGTGTGTGTGTAGCCCGTCTACCAGCCTCTGTGGGGACCCCCTGCGTGTTGCTGTATAGAGAGGACAGCGGCAGCAGAAGCGACACGGACCAGAGCTTCACCGATCCAGACTTTAAGGACTCGGGGGACCGGAGGCTGGCCCCCGTCCCAGGCCCCACCTCTACAGGGACCCCTCCCCAAAACGCTCCACCGAAAAGCCCGTCGTCTAAAGAACCCGTCGACTCCTGCGGCTCCGTCCGGGGGCCAAACCCGGCCCCTAAACCCCAACTGTGGTCGCTGGCTGAGATCGCCACCTCTTCAGATAAGACTAAAGGATCGAGTGACTCATCCCGGACCCCGTTCCCACATAGCCCCGCACCCCTCCCCCGACACCTCTACTACGCCTCCCCCTTCCTCTCCGGGTACTCAGGCTTCGGCCCTCTGGGGCCCCTGCACGGCGGCTTTCGCCTGAGCGGATTACAGCACACGATGCTGCAGAGAGACGTTAAAGTACGCAGCCAGAGCCAGCTGGACCTGCTGGACCTGCTGGACCTGCAGGAGCTGAAGAGAGGCACGACGAACGTGTAGATACTGGACTCTCCATCTACTGGGACCACTGGTGATGGTGGACTCTTTATCTACTAGAACCACTGGTGATGGTGGACTCTTTATCTACTGGGACCACTGGTGATGGTGGACTCTTTATCTACTGGGGACACTGGTGCTGCTGGACTCTTTATCTACTGGGGACACTGGTGATGGTGGACTCTTTATCTACTAGAACCACTGGTGATGGTGGACTCTTTATCTACTGGGACCACTGGTGATGGTGGACTCTTTATCTACTGGGACCACTGGTGATGGTGGACTCTTTATCTACTGGGGACACTGGTGCTGCTGGACTCTTTATCTACTAGAACCACTGGTGATGGTGGACTCTTTATCTACTGGGACCACTGGTGATGGTGGACTCTTTATCTACTGGGACCACTGGTGATGGTGGACTCTTTATCTACTAGAACCACTGGTGATGCTGGACTCTTTATCTACTGGGGACACTGGTGCTGCTGGACTCTTTATCTACTGGGGACACTGGTGCTGTTGGACTCTTTATCTACTGGGGACACTGGTGATGGTGGACTCTTTATCTACTGGGACCACTGGTGATGCTGGACTCTTTATCTACTGGGACCACTGGTGATGCTGGACTCTTTATCTACTGGGGACACTGGTGCTGCTGGACTCTCCTCTGAAAACCTCCTGGATATCAAACACAAACATTCAGCTTCAGAGGGTTTTCTGTGTTCATGTAATCTTTGTAGTGCGTTTCTGCACAGAACATGAAGTGTCATTAAAAGATAGTTTTATTAAGACACAACTGGATATTATAATCTCATTCACTGGAAATCAACGCTCAAGGAAAATATTTGAAGAGCTCTTCCTCCTCTTCTTCATCGTACGACATGTTTCAGCTGCAGCGGTTAGCATTAGCGCTAGATGATATTTATTGCCAATTGCACAGGTCCAGTACAGTACAGGTACATTGGAAATCATCTCAAAGGGTCAGCTTTATACACATATATAAATATATATATATGTGTATATATATATGTATGTATGTATATATATATATATATGTGTATATATATATGTATGTATATATATATATATATATATATATATATATATATATATATATATGTATGTATATATATATGTACATATATATATATATATTCAAAAAAACGAGTGAATTAAACACTGATCTGTGGGTGAATGAAGCAACACCTTACATTCATTTCAGTTAAATATTGCCTTCATGAAACCAGGATGGTCCTCTGAAGAGCTGTGAGAGTCTGAACCAGAACAGAGTCACTACCAGCTCTTTGGTGGAAAAACAATTAAATACTGTCAATATCAAGGTTCCTTAAAAAGGTTTTCCATCCATTCATTAACTCTAAGTTTATCTGGGCCGGGTTGAGGGGTCTGGTAGCCCATCAACGATTTCAAGCTCTTCCTGGAGAACCCCGGGGTGTTCTGAGGCCAGACCAGATCTATAATCCCTCCAGCATGTTCTGGTTCTACCCCTCAACTTCCAACTGAGCTTCCTCCTCTTTACCACAACGGTCCAGTACAACGTCTTCATCGCCGCTGACCACCGAACCGAAACCTCCCCGATAGGAGCAGTGACTCACTCTAGACCTGGAGGGATCAGTCTACCGTATTCCAGCAGAGAACCATGAACTCAGACCTGGAGGTTCTGACCCTCATCCAGACCGCTTCACGCTCATCTACAAACCCATCCCCGGTGCTGCTGAAGGCCATGTTCTGAAGGAGCCAATAGAACCACATCATCTGCAAAGAGACGCATCTCTGAGGTCCTCAAACCAACACTCTCAAATCCTGTCTAAGAACTCCACAGCACTGGAGGAGGTAAACACTCACTGGAAACCTGTACAAGGACCGGGTTGATCGTCTCAGGTACCCAGTATTCAGTAGTATCCCATACAGGACTCTCTGAGGGTTCTGGCAGTAGGCCTTCTCCAAGTCCACAAACACATGTAGACTGGATGAGGAACCCCTCCAACAGACCTGCAAGGGTAAAGAGCTGGTCTACTGGTCCACAGCCAGGACAGAATCCTCATTGGTCCTCGTTCGACAAATGGTCGGATCCTCCTTTTCAGCACCCTGGAGTAAAATGTCTCCGGGAGGCTGAGCAGTGATACCCCGATAGTTGGAGCACACCTTAAGGCCCCCCTTTTATAAAATGGGAACCACCACCCAGTCTGCCCGCTAAGGAGCTTTTTGACCACCTCTGCCAGGCTTGTGGATGGGTCACCTCCATGGAGGAGGTTCTGTTTCAGGAGTTCTTTAAAGTGTTCTTTCCAACCCTCAACAACTTAGATGCATCACAATTATCTCATGAACGATTATGACTCGATGCAGAAAACTCAATAATCGGAATATTTAAAACTCAATTCTCAACGTTATGATCGCCTAAAACAATTCTGTGACACTGGGCTGTCTGTTCTGTACTGCTGCCCCTGAACGCAACAGACGTAAAGCACGTTATCTTTTTTACGTGCTAAGCTAAATACAGGCTAAATGCTAGCAGGGGTCTGGTGAGCTTCAGTAGCCGAATATGGATATGATCCGACCGGCATCTCCTGGATGAAAGGATGATGGATGGAAGCTTTTCACTTCTTCTTCCACCCAACTAGGAAAGAGTGAAGCGAACCAGGAAGTAGATTCACAATTTCTTTGACAAGGATTTGGGCCCTTTATCACTGTATGTATACTTTTACCACATGTTGGTATATAGCTGGTACAACATGCTCATCATCTATAAGAGGATGAGTTGGAAGAGAAGTCTATATTATTTATTGGTGAATAACAGCAGCTTATGTCTCACATGACTCACAACATGATGAGTCATGTGTTTTTACTACAGGAAACATTTGATTTATTTTACTGTTGGTTCTCTTTGCAGGGATGAAATGTTGACACATCTATTCTATTTGTTACTAATAACGAATTAATCAAAGATAATGGAAGTAAATGCATCTGTTTTTTATTATGAATCTTTACAAATATGCAGTGTTTTAAAAATAGCAGAAACAATAAATTATGTTTCTACAAAATGTTGATGCATCAAGAGGAATGGCTTCTGGTTTTATAATTGCATCGTAGATCTCTGAATCTGAATCGGATCAGACCTCCAGGTTAGTCCATCGTTACCACATGAGTGCTGAAGTCCCACAGAAGAACTACCGTCTCTTTCCAGAACGTCACCCAGAGACTCCAAGAAGAGACTCTGGGTCTCATAGAGGCTGAAAACTCCAACAACCTGACGCCTCTCATCCTGAGCCCCTCTGGAAAAGGACCAGCTCCTCTCCAGGAGTTCGGTTCCAGAACCAGTGCTTTGAGCCCAACTGTATTTAGCCGGTACCACTTCGCCTCCCTCACCAGGTCTGGTTCCTTAAGAGTCCTTAGAGGCAGTCTATGATACCAGGGGTCAGCATACCTCGGTCCCTGGCTGTACCTGCCTTTCCATGTAGATTTGTGGGTCGATTCATAAAGGCTCAGTCAATTGTTGTGGACCCTCCTCTGGGACCACTTTGTCTTGATAGACCCCTACCAGGAGCTGTTGCCCCCAATGACACAGCTCCTTGGGTCACTGAGCCCCAAAAGAACCGTTAATGCTTTGAAAGCGTTTCCACTTCTATAAATCAGACGTATGAATGTCATTTATAGCAGCAGTACTCTGGAGCCCTGATGTCCACCAGAGGTCTGAAGGGTTCATCTTCTAACAACACGTCTTGATGATGACATCAGGACGGAGAATTCATCTCAACATTGAGCTCCAACAGTAAAACAAAGCTGGAAGCTTTTCAATGTCATACCCGAGTCCATCGGCAGCTAAGAGGCTCAAATATTACAGATGTTATATTTCT
The DNA here is from genome assembly GCA_024529925.1 of Ophthalmolycus amberensis. Taxonomy (NCBI): domain Eukaryota; kingdom Metazoa; phylum Chordata; class Actinopteri; order Perciformes; family Zoarcidae; genus Ophthalmolycus; species Ophthalmolycus amberensis. Next base: position 100,417 of record JAFEUB010001610.1, on the reverse strand, counting down.
CACATCGTGTGGAATGAATTGTGTTTATTTCAGACGGAGTTGCTTCTTTTTTGATCCTGATCCTACAGCAACAAACAGAGTGTGTGTGTATATATATATACATACATACACACACTCATAGATAGAGTTTAATCTGCTGAGGTCCATGTTGAGCTCTGAGCCCCTGGACATCCTGTTTATTCATGTTCTTCTGCTGGATGTAAATGTACTACAGTATTGTAATGGTAAAAATGTTTTAACATGTCCTCATCATATTCTCTGTGTGATATGTTGCTGTTATGCGCCATTTCACATTTGGAGCAACAGCACCTGCTCTCATCCCAACGACACACGAGACACACATATGCAATGTTTTCATCACAATCCCTGGGTGTTTTGTTCTGCATGTGTAACCTGTTCTACTCACAATGAAGGCAGGCCTGTAGCGGTGTCCAGCCAAGCTGCACATCCGCCTCCAACAACGCAGGAGGACAAGCAGTGATTCACGGACGGGATCACAACGGGCAGTGGCCGACAGACACTTGCGTGATCTGTGCTAACTGTCTACAACTCATCTTCCAGGCCTCGAGGGAAACGAAGAGGAGAACAACTCTCTTCTTGCCAACATCTCAACGTGTTGCTCATATATCAGAGACTTTGTCTCACAAAAACAGATTTTTGCAATATCAACTGTGTATTTGACTCATGTTTTTCGGTTTGATTTGTTTTTTGTTTCTTTCATGATCTAGCTAGGAACAGACCTCAACACAGAGGCAGAATAATCCTCTGGGGTCTGATGAGACAAAGGCAGTCGACCCTTTGTTCTCTAGTCAGTATTTTTACATTTTTACTATGTTTAATTGTGGTTATGTTGTAACCAAAAGAGTGGATTGTAATGGTAAAAATGTTTTAACATGTCCTCATCATATTCTCTGTGTGATATGTTGCTGTTAGAAAATTCATTTGTACAGGCGTCTGGATGTCTGAACACATTGACATATTTGTTCTGGTACAGAGGTCACTTTTCTATCTTATTCTATCAAATGACCGACGTGTTCTTGCTGCAATCAACTGCTTCTTGTTAGACTAAACATTTCTGCCTTAGTCTCCTGTGTGTTATCTGCTCCTCTGTGCCGGCCGGTATAAATACCTTGTTTTGATTTTGCGTCTCTAGACCATATTCACAGTTCACTGCAATACGTGACTGTGGTTGTGTTCTCTGTTTGCAAACATTAAATTGAGTTTTAGAAACTTTGATCATTCATCAAGACTCTGTTTTTATGTTAAACACTTTGGATAAAACCAATTTCACTCCTTAACTTTTGAAAGGAAATATTCCACAACAGTATAGTGCTCCAGTACACAGTTAAAGTATTTACATCTGGGGGACTTTTTATCTGGAATTACCAGTTTTCTTTTCAAATGTTACATTTAAAATATGACATTATATAATGAAACACAGCTTTTTGTGTCTCAATCTCAATTTATCTGAACAGAAACATTTTAAAGTAATATTTCGATTTGAATATCAAATCTCCAGAAGAGAGCGTTTGGTTTTCCACTGCAGGAAAAGGAGACGTCTTCTAACATCAGAATAGTGAAAATACTTCAAACACAAGTACCTGCTGTGAAAGTTAAAATAATTTAGATTCATTTCATAACATAATGATCCTTCACTGATCTGAAAACATGAAAATCTAAAGTTTGTCTTTCAGATGTAACAATAGATCAGTGTAAACATGTCAGTGTTTGTTCTCTATGCTGTTGATCCGTCATCATGTCATCAAAACTTTGTTATTATTGTTGTTATTGTTCTCAGTTCATTCTTGTTATGGAGATTCATGACCGACTGAGCAAACTTCTCAAATGATTTAAAATGAGTTATTCTGATGAAGACTGAAGCTGTAACAGGAACCTTGAGGATGACGTCAAGGGTTAATAAATCATATTACAGAACTGAGATATGATACAATGTAAAGGCTCCAATAAGATCGTTTCTTTCTGTCAGTCAAAGTTTGTTCAGTTTTGGTGATTTGAGAGATTTCTGTTTTTGTGTCTTTTGTGTTGTTTTTTGTTCCTGTATTTCTTGAATGGTTTTATGTTTTTATGTTTATATGTATTCGTCCATCCAACCATTGTCTTCCACTTCTCCGGGATTGGGTCGCGGACCCCCCCCCCAACATGCTCCAGCTCATTGTGGGGATCCCGAGGCCTTTTGTTTTATTATCTATTTCAATTGTTTTGATATATTTTATGTTTTTGATTTATGTTATGTCTTATGTTTTTTTACTTGAAATATTGGCAGACAGAAAACTTTTTGTTAACACATAGAAACAAACAGAAAGGTAAATAAATAAAAAGGTCACCTCATCTCGCCATGCCAGACGTCATTATATATATATATATAATATATATATATATAATATATATATAATATATATATATTATATATATATTATATATTATATATATATATTATATATATATTATATATTATATATATATATTATATATATAATATATATATAATATATATATATTATATATATATATATACATGAACACACACATACTGTACGTCTGCATGTACACGCCTGCATCACTCTACAAAGTAAACACACAATCATCACGTCATACGAGCCCAAGAGTCAAATGAATGAATGAATCAAAGAAATATATATATTTAGTGTTTTGTCTCTGAGCTCTGGTCACCTGTATAAAGTGGGCGGGGCTCCGTTAAGATGATGTCACACATCTATATGTAGATAATCTTCATAGTGGACTTTATGAACAGAGATCGGTAAAGATGAACATCCTCACTTTTATCTCTAAATTCAACCACAACACAACATGTGACACATTCCCCCCCCATCAACAGCTGGCTCACAGCTCCTCCACACACACCACCGTCCCCAGTGACTGAACCAGTCTGCTGCTGGGAGTCTGACCCACTACAGTCCTCCAGCGTCCTCTCATCACCACTGAACATGAACACACATTTCAACACCTTTGTGATCCAAACAAAGACTCAACGTGTCTCTGGAGGAGATGTGATCAGAGATCACTCATCAGCAGATTCACCAGCGACACCACAGGAGCTCAGGACCCAGTGCACCCGGTGCAGTGACATTCAGCCGGCGGTTTCCTGCTGTTAACCGTCTGTGGCAAGGCAAGGCAAGTTTATTTGTATAGCACATTTCAACAACAAGGTAATTCAAAGTGCTTCACATAAAACCATTAAAAGCATCAAAACACAAGGCAAAAGAAAAGGAGATTTCAAAAACAATTAAAAAACAGTGTAAGAAATAAAATGCAGTAGTAAAATGCAGAAATGCAGGAAATTGATTAATATATTAATTGAACGTGGTTCAATTAAAGGCAGCAGCAAACAGAAAGGTCTTCAGTCTTGATTTAAATGAGCTGAGGGTCTCAGCAGACCTGTGGAGACATTTAACATCTTACAGATGATCATAAACAGACTGAATGATGGTTCACAGCTTGTTTGTCTTTATTTATCATCATGTTGGTTAAAGATACAAAGAGAAACACGACAGAGCTCATGTTTCACTGACAGCAGCTTCACATCACTTTGCTTTGCCTGCAGCGCCCTCTAGTGTCCATCTCTAGTGTCTCTAGCGTCCATCTCTAGTGTCTCTAGTGTCCATCTCTAGTGTCTCTAGCGTCCATCTCTAGTGTCTCTAGCGTCCATCTCTAGTGTCTCTAGCGTCCATTCTCTAGTGTCCATCTCCTATGTGTCTCTAGTGTCCATCTCTATGTGTCTCTAGTGTCCATCTCTATGTGTCTCTAGTGTCCATCTCTATGTGTCTCTAGTGTCCATCTTATGTGTCCTCTAGTGTCTCTAGCGTCCATCTCTAGTGTCTCTAGTGTCCATCTAGTGTCATCTTAGTGTCTCTAGTGTCCATCTCTATGTGTCTCTAGTGTCCATCTCTATGTGTCTCTAGTGTCCATCTCTATGTGTCTCTAGTGTCCATCTCTAGTGTCTCTAGTGTCCATCTCTAGTGTCCATCTTTAGTGTCTCTAGTGTCCATCTCTATGTGTCTCTAGTGTCCATCTTTAGTGTCTCTGGTGTCCATCTCTATGTGTCTCTAGTGAATCTAGTGTCCATCTTTAGTGTCTCTAGTGTCCATCTTTAGTGTCTCTAGTGTCCATCTCTTTGTGTCTCTCGTGTCTCTAGTGTCCATCTCTATGTGTCTCTAGTGTCTCTAGTGTCCATCTTTAGTGTCTCTAGTGTCTCTAGTGTCCATCTCTATGTGTCTCTAGTGTCTCTAGTGTCCATCTCCATGTGTCTCTAGTGTCCATCTCTATGTGTCTCTAGTGTCCATCTCTATGTGTCTCTAGTGTCCATCTCTATGTGTCTCTAGTGTCCATCTTTAGTGTCTCTAGTGTCCATCTCTATGTGTCTCTAGTGTCTCTAGCGTCCATCTCTAGTGTCTCTCGTGTCCATCTCTATGTGTCTCTAGTGTCCATCTTTAGTGTCTCTAGTGTCCATCTCTATGTGTCTCTAGTGTCCATCTTTAGTGTCTCTAGTGTCCATCTCTAGTGTCTCTCGTGTCCATCTCTATGTGTCTCTAGTGTCCATCTTTAGTGTCTCTAGTGTCCATCTCTAGTGTCTCTAGTGTCCATCTCTAGTGTCTCTAGTGTCCATCTTTAGTGTCTCTAGTGTCCATCTCTAGTGTCTCTAGTGTCCATCTTTAGTGTCTCTAGTGTCCATCTCTATGTGTCTCTAGTGTCCATCTTTAGTGTCTCTAGTGTCCATCTCTAGTGTCTCTCGTGTCCATCTCTATGTGTCTCTAGTGTCCATCTTTAGTGTCTCTAGTGTCCATCTCTATGTGTCTCTAGTGTCCATCTTTAGTGTCTCTAGTGTCCATCTCTATGTGTCTCTAGTGTCCATCTCTAGTGTCTCTAGTGTCTCTAGTGTCCATCTTTAGTGTCTCTAGTGTCCATCTCTATGTGTCTCTAGTGTCCATCTTTAGTGTCTCTGGTGTCCATCTCTATGTGTCTCTAGTGAATCTAGTGTCCATCTTTAGTGTCTCTAGTGTCCATCTTTAGTGTCTCTAGTGTCCATCTCTTTGTGTCTCTCGTGTCTCTAGTGTCCATCTCTAGTGTCTCTAGTGTCCATCTCTATGTGTCTCTAGTGTCTCTAGTGTCCATCTTTAGTGTCTCTAGTGTCTCTAGTGTCCATCTCTATGTGTCTAGTGTCTCTAGTGTCCATCTCTATGTGTCTCTAGTGTCCATCTCTATGTGTCTCTAGTGTCCATCTCTAGTGTCTCTAGTGTCCATCTCTAGTGTCTCTAGTGTCCATCTCTATGTGTCTCTGGTGTCCATCTCTATGTGTCTCTGGTGTCCATCTCTATGTGTCTCTAGTGTCCATCTCTATGTGTCTCTAGTGTCTCTAGTGTCCATCTTTAGTGTCTCTAGTGTCCATCTCTATGTGTCTCTAGTGTCCATCTTTAGTGTCTCTAGTGTCCATCTCTAGTGTCTCTCGTGTCCATCTCTATGTGTCTCTAGTGTCCATCTTTAGTGTCTCTAGTGTCCATCTCTAGTGTCTCTAGTGTCCATCTCTAGTGTCTCTAGTGTCCATCTCTATGTGTCTCTAGTGTCCATCTCTAGTGTCTCTAGTGTCTCTAGTGTCCATCTTTAGTGTCTCTAGTGTCCATCTCTATGTGTCTCTAGTGTCCATCTTTAGTGTCTCTGGTGTCCATCTCTATGTGTCTCTAGTGAATCTAGTGTCCATCTTTAGTGTCTCTAGTGTCCATCTTTAGTGTCTCTAGTGTCCATCTCTTTGTGTCTCTCGTGTCTCTAGTGTCCATCTCTAGTGTCTCTAGTGTCCATCTCTATGTGTCTCTAGTGTCTCTAGTGTCCATCTTTAGTGTCTCTAGTGTCTCTAGTGTCCATCTCTATGTGTCTAGTGTCTCTAGTGTCCATCTCTATGTGTCTCTAGTGTCCATCTCTATGTGTCTCTAGTGTCCATCTCTAGTGTCTCTAGTGTCCATCTCTAGTGTCTCTAGTGTCCATCTCTATGTGTCTCTGGTGTCCATCTCTATGTGTCTCTGGTGTCCATCTCTATGTGTCTCTAGTGTCCATCTCTATGTGTCTCTAGTGTCTCTAGTGTCCATCTTTAGTGTCTCTAGTGTCCATCTCTATGTGTCTCTAGTGTCCATCTTTAGTGTCTCTAGTGTCCATCTCTAGTGTCTCTCGTGTCCATCTCTATGTGTCTCTAGTGTCCATCTTTAGTGTCTCTAGTGTCCATCTCTAGTGTCTCTAGTGTCCATCTCTAGTGTCTCTAGTGTCCATCTCTAGTGTCTCTAGTGTCCATCTTTAGTGTCTCTAGTGTCCATCTCTATGTGTCTCTAGTGTCCATCTTTAGTGTCTCTAGTGTCCATCTCTAGTGTCTCTCGTGTCCATCTCTATGTGTCTCTAGTGTCCATCTTTAGTGTCTCTAGTGTCCATCTCTATGTGTCTCTAGTGTCCATCTTTAGTGTCTCTAGTGTCCATCTCTATGTGTCTCTAGTGTCCATCTCTAGTGTCTCTAGTGTCTCTAGTGTCCATCTTTAGTGTCTCTAGTGTCCATCTCTATGTGTCTCTAGTGTCCATCTTTAGTGTCTCTGGTGTCCATCTCTATGTGTCTCTAGTGAATCTAGTGTCCATCTTTAGTGTCTCTAGTGTCCATCTTTAGTGTCTCTAGTGTCCATCTCTTTGTGTCTCTCGTGTCTCTAGTGTCTCTAGTGTCCATCTCTAGTGTCTCTAGTGTCCATCTCTATGTGTCTCTAGTGTCTCTAGTGTCCATCTTTAGTGTCTCTAGTGTCTCTAGTGTCCATCTCTATGTGTCTCTAGTGTCTCTAGTGTCCATCTCTATGTGTCTCTAGTGTCCATCTTTAGTGTCTCTAGTGTCCATCTCTATGTGTCTCTAGTGTCCATCTCTAGTGTCTCTAGTGTCCATCTCTAGTGTCTCTAGTGTCCATCTCTATGTGTCTCTGGTGTCCATCTCTATGTGTCTCTGGTGTCCATCTCTATGTGTCTCTAGTGTCTCTAGTGTCCATCTTTAGTGTCTCTAGTGTCCATCTCTATGTGTCTCTAGTGTCTCTAGTGTCCATCTTTAGTGTCTCTAGTGTCCATCTCTATGTGTCTCTCGTGTCTCTAGTGTCTCTATTGTCCATCTCTAGTGTCTCTAGTGTCTCTAGTGTCCATCTATATGTGTCTCTAGTGTCCATCTTTAGTGTCTCTAGTGTCCATCTCTATGTGTCTCTAGTGTCCATCTTTAGTGTCTCGTGTCCATCTCTATGTGTCTCTAGTGTCCATCTCTGTGTCTCTAGTGTCCATCTCTAGTGTCTCTAGTGTCCATCTCTATGTGTCTCTAGTGTCCATCTCTGTGTCTCTAGTGTCCATCTTTAGTGTCTCTAGTGTCCATCTTTAGTGTCTCTAGTGTCCATCTCTATGTGTTTCTAGTGTCCATCTCTATGTGTCTCTAGTGTCTCTAGTGTCCATCTTTAGTGTCTCTAGTGTCCATCTCTATGTGTCTCTAGTGTCCATCTCTGTGTCTCTAGTGTCCATCTCTAGTGTCTCTAGTGTCCATCTCTATGTGTCTCTAGTGTCCATCTCTAGTGTCTCTAGTGTCCATCTCCATGTGTCTCTAGTGTACATCTCTATGTGTCTCTAGTGTCCATCTCTATGTGTCTCTAGTGTCCATCTCTATGTGTCTCTAGTGTCCATCTTTAGTGTCTCTAGTGTCCATCTCTATGTGTCTCTAGTGTCTCTAGTGTCCATCTTTAGTGTCTCTAGTGTCCATCTCTATGTGTCTCTAGTGTCTCTAGTGTCCATCTCTAGTGTCTCTAGTGTCCATCTCTGTGTCTCTAGTGTCCATCTCTAGTGTCTCTAGTGTCCATCTCTATGCGTCTCTAGTGTCCATCTCTATGTGTCTCTAGTGTCCATCTCTATGTGTCTCTAGTGTCCATCTCTATGTGTCTCTAGTGTCTCTAGTGTCCATCTTTAGTGTCTCTAGTGTCCATCTCTATGTGTCTCTAGTGTCTCTAGTGTCCATCTTTAGTGTCTCTAGTGTCCATCTCTATGTGTCTCTAGTGTCCATCTTTAGTGTCTGTAGTGTCCATCTCTATGTGTCTCTAGTGTCCATCTCTGTGTCTCTAGTGTCCATCTCTAGTGTCTCTAGTGTCCATCTCTAGTGTCTCTAGTGTCCATCTCTAGTGTCTCTTAGTGTCCATCTCTATGTGTCACTAGTGTCCATCTCTGTGTCTCTAGTGTCCATCTCTAGTGTCTCTAGTGTCCATCTCTAGTGTCTCTAGTGTCCATCGCTATGTGTCTCTAGTGTCCATCTCTGTGTCTCTAGTGTCCATCTCTAGTGTCTCTAGTGTCCATCTCTATGTGTCTCTAGTGTCCATCTCTGTGTCTCTAGTGTCCATCTCTAGTGTCTCTAGTGTCCATCTCTATGTGTCTCTAGTGTCCATCTTTAGTGTCTCTAGTGTCCATCTCTAGTGTCTCTCGTGTCCATCTCTATGTGTCTCTAGTGTCCATCTTTAGTGTCTCTAGTGTCCATCTCTATGTGTCTCTAGTGTCCATCTTTAGTGTCTCTAGTGTCCATCTTTAGTGTCTCTAGTGTCCATCTCTAGTGTCTCTCGTGTCCATCTCTATGTGTCTCTAGTGTCCATCTTTAGTGTCTCTAGTGTCCATCTCTAGTGTCTCTAGTGTCCATCTCTAGTGTCTCTAGTGTCCATCTTTAGTGTCTCTAGTGTCCATCTCTAGTGTCTCTAGTGTCCATCTTTAGTGTCTCTAGTGTCCATCTCTATGTGTCTCTAGTGTCCATCTTTAGTGTCTCTAGTGTCCATCTCTAGTGTCTCTCGTGTCCATCTCTATGTGTCTCTAGTGTCCATCTCTAGTGTCTCTAGTGTCCATCTCCATGTGTCTCTAGTGTACATCTCTATGTGTCTCTAGTGTCCATCTCTATGTGTCTCTAGTGTCCATCTCTATGTGTCTCTAGTGTCCATCTTTAGTGTCTCTAGTGTCCATCTCTATGTGTCTCTAGTGTCTCTAGTGTCCATCTTTAGTGTCTCTAGTGTCCATCTCTATGTGTCTCTAGTGTCTCTAGTGTCCATCTCTAGTGTCTCTAGTGTCCATCTCTGTGTCTCTAGTGTCCATCTCTAGTGTCTCTAGTGTCCATCTCTATGTGTCTCTAGTGTCCATCTCTATGTGTCTCTAGTGTCCATCTCTATGTGTCTCTAGTGTCCATCTCTATGTGTCTCTAGTGTCTCTAGTGTCCATCTTTAGTGTCTCTAGTGTCCATCTCTATGTGTCTCTAGTGTCTCTAGTGTCCATCTTTAGTGTCTCTAGTGTCCATCTCTATGTGTCTCTAGTGTCCATCTTTAGTGTCTGTAGTGTCCATCTCTATGTGTCTCTAGTGTCCATCTCTGTGTCTCTAGTGTCCATCTTTAGTGTCTCTAGTGTCCATCTCTAGTGTCTCTAGTGTCCATCTCTAGTGTCTCTAGTGTCCATCTCTATGTGTCTCTAGTGTCCATCTTTAGTGTCTCTAGTGTCCATCTTTAGTGTCTCTAGTGTCCATCTCTATGTGTCACTAGTGTCCATCTCTGTGTCTCTAGTGTCCATCTCTAGTGTCTCTAGTGTCCATCTCTAGTGTCTCTAGTGTCCATCTCTATGTGTCTCTAGTGTCCATCTCTGTGTCTCTAGTGTCCATCTCTGTGTCTCTAGTGTCCATCTCTAGTGTCTCTAGTGTCCATCTCTATGTGTCTCTAGTGTCCATCTTTAGTGTCTCTAGTGTCCATCTCTAGTGTCTCTCGTGTCCATCTCTATGTGTCTCTAGTGTCCATCTTTAGTGTCTCTAGTGTCCATCTCTATGTGTCTCTAGTGTCCATCTTTAGTGTCTCTAGTGTCCATCTCTAGTGTCTCTCGTGTCCATCTCTATGTGTCTCTAGTGTCCATCTTTAGTGTCTCTAGTGTCCATCTCTAGTGTCTCTAGTGTCCATCTCTAGTGTCTCTAGTGTCCATCTTTAGTGTCTCTAGTGTCCATCTCTAGTGTCTCTAGTGTCCATCTTTAGTGTCTCTAGTGTCCATCTCTATGTGTCTCTAGTGTCCATCTTTAGTGTCTCTAGTGTCCATCTCTAGTGTCTCTCGTGTCCATCTCTATGTGTCTCTAGTGTCCATCTTTAGTGTCTCTAGTGTCCATCTCTATGTGTCTCTAGTGTCCATCTTTAGTGTCTCTAGTGTCCATCTCTATGTGTCTCTAGTGTCCATCTCTAGTGTCTCTAGTGTCTCTAGTGTCCATCTTTAGTGTCTCTAGTGTCCATCTCTATGTGTCTCTAGTGTCCATCTTTAGTGTCTCTGGTGTCCATCTCTATGTGTCTCTAGTGAATCTAGTGTCCATCTTTAGTGTCTCTAGTGTCCATCTTTAGTGTCTCTAGTGTCCATCTCTTTGTGTCTCTCGTGTCTCTAGTGTCTCTAGTGTCCATCTCTAGTGTCTCTAGTGTCCATCTCTATGTGTCTCTAGTGTCTCTAGTGTCCATCTTTAGTGTCTCTAGTGTCTCTAGTGTCCATCTCTATGTGTCTCTAGTGTCTCTAGTGTCCATCTCTATGTGTCTCTAGTGTCCATCTTTAGTGTCTCTAGTGTCCATCTCTATGTGTCTCTAGTGTCCATCTCTAGTGTCTCTAGTGTCCATCTCTAGTGTCTCTAGTGTCCATCTCTATGTGTCTCTGGTGTCCATCTCTATGTGTCTCTGGTGTCCATCTCTATGTGTCTCTAGTGTCTCTAGTGTCCATCTTTAGTGTCTCTAGTGTCCATCTCTATGTGTCTCTAGTGTCTCTAGTGTCCATCTTTAGTGTCTCTAGTGTCCATCTCTATGTGTCTCTAGTGTCTCTATTGTCCATCTCTAGTGTCTCTAGTGTCTCTAGTGTCCATCTATATGTGTCTCTAGTGTCTCTAGTGTCCATCTTTAGTGTCTCTAGTGTCCATCTCTATGTGTCTCTAGTGTCCATCTTTAGTGTCTCGTGTCCATCTCTATGTGTCTCTAGTGTCCATCTCTGTGTCTCTAGTGTCCATCTTTAGTGTCTCTAGTGTCCATCTTTAGTGTCTCTAGTGTCCATCTCTATGTGTTTCTAGTGTCCATCTCTATGTGTCTCTAGTGTCTCTAGTGTCCATCTTTAGTGTCTCTAGTGTCCATCTCTATGTGTCTCTAGTGTCCATCTCTGTGTCTCTAGTGTCCATCTCTAGTGTCCATCTCTATGTGTCTCTAGTGTCCATCTCTAGTGTCTCTAGTGTCCATCTCCATGTGTCTCTAGTGTACATCTCTATGTGTCTCTAGTGTCCATCTCTATGTGTCTCTAGTGTCCATCTCTATGTGTCTCTAGTGTCCATCTTTAGTGTCTCTAGTGTCCATCTCTATGTGTCTCTAGTGTCTCTAGTGTCCATCTTTAGTGTCTCTAGTGTCCATCTCTATGTGTCTCTAGTGTCTCTAGTGTCCATCTCTAGTGTCTCTAGTGTCCATCTCTATGCGTCTCTAGTGTCCATCTCTATGTGTCTCTAGTGTCCATCTCTATGTGTCTCTAGTGTCCATCTCTATGTGTCTCTAGTGTCTCTAGTGTCCATCTTTAGTGTCTCTAGTGTCCATCTCTATGTGTCTCTAGTGTCCATCTTTAGTGTCTGTAGTGTCCATCTCTATGTGTCTCTAGTGTCCATCTCTGTGTCTCTAGTGTCCATCTCTAGTGTCTCTAGTGTCCATCTCTAGTGTCTCTAGTGTCCATCTCTAGTGTCTCTAGTGTCCATCTCTATGTGTCTCTAGTGTCCATCTTTAGTGTCTCTAGTGTCCATCTTTAGTGTCTCTAGTGTCCATCTCTATGTGTCACTAGTGTCCATCTCTGTGTCTCTAGTGTCCATCGCTAGTGTCTCTAGTGTCCATCTCTAGTGTCTCTAGTGTCCATCTCTATGTGTCTCTAGTGTCCATCTCTGTGTCTCTAGTGTCCATCTCTAGTGTCTCTAGTGTCCATCTCTATGTGTCTCTAGTGTCCATCTCTGTGTCTCTAGTGTCCATCTCTAGTGTCTCTAGTGTCCATCTCTATGTGTCTCTAGTGTCCATCTCTGTGTCTCTAGTGTCCATCTCTATGTGTCTCTAGTGTCTCTAGTGTCCATCTTTAGTGTCTCTAGTGTCCATCTCTATGTGTCTCTAGAGAAGCGATCACACGATCACACGATCACCATGGAGAGAGAAGCGATCACACGATCACACAGATCACACGTTCACCATGGAGAGAGAAGCGATCACACGATCACACCGATCACACCGATCACACGCTCACACCGATCACACCGATCACACGATCACACGATCACACGTTCACACGATCACCATGGAGAGAGAAGCGATCACACCGATCACACGATCACACCGATCACACCGATCACACAATCACACGTTCACACCGATCACACGATCACACGATCACACCGTTCACACCGATCACACGATCACACGTTCACACCGATCACACGTTCACACCGATCACACGTTCACACCGATCACACCGATCACACGATCACACGTTCACACCGATCACACGATCACACCGATCACACGTTCACACCGATCACACCGATCACACGATCACACGTTCACCATGGAGAGAGAAGCGATCACACGATCACACCGATCGTGTCCTTAATGAAGTTGCTTTTATCTTTAGTATTATTGTCACAATCATTATTATTATCACTTGTATTATTATTGTCATTATTATTGGTCAATAATAGTTCAATAGATGATGTTAAATGATGTCATGTATTATAATAAGAACTAACTACAGACGGTCTGACTGTAATTTTGACTTTAGAAGAGAAAGTGAGATCTTTATCGTCACCGCTGGGACCAGAGGGGGAGGAGCAGGAACCGGTCTGAGCACCACATACCTGAGCAGGAGGATCACCTGCAGCCTCACTTCACTTCACCTGTCACGCACAAGTGAGACAACAGGTGAGACAGCTGAGAGACAACAGGAGAGACAGCTGAGAGACAACAGGTGAGACAACAGGTGAGACAGCTGAGAGACAACAGGAGAGACAGCTGAGAGACAACAGGTGAGACAACAGGTGAGACAGCTGAGAGACAACAGGAGAGACAGCTGAGAGACAACAGGAGAGACAGCTGAGAGACAACAGGTGAGACAGCTGAGAGACAACAGGTGAGACAGCTGAGAGACAACAGGTGAGACAGCTGAGAGACAACAGCTGAGAGACAGCTGAGAGACAACAGGAGAGACAACAGGTGAGACAACAGGTGAGACAGCTGAGAGACAACAGGTGAGACAGCTGAGAGACAACAGGTGAGACAGCTGAGAGACAACAGGTGAGACAGCTGAGAGACAACAGGTGAGACAGCTGAGAGACAACAGGAGAGACAGCTGAGAGACAACAGGTGAGACAACAGGTGAGACAGCTGAGAGACAACAGGAGAGACAGCTGAGAGACAACAGGTGAGACAACAGGTGAGACAGCTGAGAGACAGCTGAGAAACAGCTGAGAGACAACAGGAGAGACAGCTGAGAGACTCAACACACCGACAGTCAGAAGATGGACATCACTTCCTGTTTCTGTGTCGGAGCTGCAGCTGTGTTCTTCTTCACCGTGCTGTGGAAGCTTAAAGAGGGCTGTGGAACCTGGTTCTGGACCGTCTGGGCCCTGGTCTGGGTCTTGGTCTGGGCTCTGGTCGGGTCCTCTCTGTACCTCTCTGGTCCTCCGGTGGTCTGTGGACTGGCCGTCCTCGGCTGCAGCTTGTTCCTGATGTGTGAGACTGAGAAGAGAGTAGAGCTGCAGAGCAGAGCGGTGCTGATCACAGGTGAGAGACATGCGCACGCACGCACGCGCACACGCGCACGCACGCACGCACGCACACACGCACACGCGCACGCACACGCACGCACGTACGCACACACGCACGCACGCACGCACACACCTTGTTTCAGGTTTGCCGTCTCTCTTGCTCTGGAGGTTGTGATTCAGGATTCGGTCTGGCTCTGGCATTGCGGCTCAGCGAGTCCGGACTGAAGGTATTCGCTGGCGTGCTGGACGAGGACGGAGCCGGAGCTCAGCAGCTCAGAGGACGAGGAACTGAAAACCTTCAGGTGCTGCAGCTCGACGTCACCGACAACAACCAGATAGAGACGGCTCACAGGTACATCAGCACTCAGGTGGCTGACACAGGTAAACATAAGACAGATCCATCAAACACGAGTCCCACAGTTGAAACTGAAGAGAAGAATTAAATCCTATTTGTTTTGACCTCATGACATTATTGTGAATGAATTCAGTGGGACAGGGACTTGGATCTTTCTGTCCCTTTGTCTGGTGTCTGGTGTCCCTGCAGGTCTGTGGGGTTTGGTGAACAACGCAGGAGTCCTTCACTGTCCCGTGGATGCAGAGCTGCAGCCAATCACAGCGTTCAGATGCTGCATGGACGTGAACTTCCTGTCTGCAGTGAAGATGTGTCAGGTGTTCCTCCCTCTGCTGAGGAGGTCCAGAGGACGCATCGTCAATGTGTCCAGCATGGCAGGTACATCTGACTGACTACTGTGGTGGACTAACGGTGTATTAAACAGTGCATTAACAGTGTATTTAACAGTGTATTAACAGTGCATTAACAGTGCATTAACAGTGCATTAACAGTGTATTTAACAGTGTATTAACAGTGCATTAACAGTGCATTAACAGTGTATTAACAGTGCATTAACAGTGCATTAACAGTGCATTAACAGTGCATTAAACAGTGCATTAACAGTGCATTAACAGTGCATTAACAGTGCATTAACAGTGCATTAACAGTGTATTTAACAGTGTATTTAACAGTGTATTAACAGTGCATTAACAGTGCATTAACAGTGCATTAACAGTGCATTAACAGTGCATTAACAGTGCATTAACAGTGCATTAACAGTGTATTTACAGTGCATTAACAGTGCATTAACAGTGTATTTACAGTGTATTAACAGTGTACTAACAGTGCACTAACAGTGCATTAACAGTGCATTAACAGTGCATTAACAGTGCATTAACAGTGCATTAACAGTGCATTAACAGTGCATTAACAGTGCATTAACAGTGCATTAACAGTGTACTAACAGTGTACTAACAGTGTACTAACAGTGCATTAACAGTGCATTAACAGTGCATTAACAGTGCATTAACAGTGTACTAACAGTGCATTAACAGTGTATTTAACAGTGTACTAACAGTGCATTAACAGTGCATTAACAGTGCATTAACAGTGTATTAACAGTGCATTAACAGTGCATTAACAGTGCATTAACAGTGCATTAACAGTGCATTAACAGTGCATTAACAGTGCATTAACAGTGCATTAACAGTGTACTAACAGTGTACTAACAGTGCATTAACAGTGCATTAACAGTGCATTAACAGTGCATTAACAGTGTACTAACAGTGCATTAACAGTGTATTTAACAGTGTACTAACAGTGCATTAACAGTGCATTAACAGTGCATTAACAGTGTATTAACAGTGCATTAACAGTGCATTAACAGTGCATTAACAGTGCATTAACAGTGCATTAACAGTGCATTAACAGTGCATTAACAGTGCATTAACAGTGTACTAACAGTGTACTAACAGTGTACTAACAGTGCATTAACAGTGCATTAACAGTGCATTAACAGTGCATTAACAGTGTACCAACAGTGCATTAACAGTGTATTTAACAGTGTACTAACAGTGCATTAACAGTGCATTAACAGTGCATTAACAGTGTATTTACAGTGTATTAACAGTGCACTAACAGTGCATTAACAGTGCATTAACAGTGCATTAACAGTGCATTAACAGTGCATTAACAGTGCATTAACAGTGCATTTACAGTGTATTAACAGTGTACTAACAGTGCATTAACAGTGCATTAACAGTGCATTAACAGTGCATTAACAGTGCATTAACAGTGCATTAACAGTGTATTTACAGTGCATTAACAGTGCATTAACAGTGTATTTACAGTGTATTAACAGTGTACTAACAGTGTACTAACAGTGCATTAACAGTGCATTAACAGTGTACTAACAGTGCATTAACAGTGCATTAACAGTGCATTAACAGTGCATTAACAGTGCATTAACAATGCATTAACAGTGTACTAACAGTGCATTAACAGTGCATTAACAGTGCACTAACAGTGCATTAACAGTGCATTAACAGTGCATTAACAGTGCATTAACAGTGCATTAACAGTGTATTAACAGTGCATTAACAGTGTACTAACAGTGCATTAACAGTGCATTAACAGTGCATTAACAGTGCATTAACAGTGCATTAACAGTGCATTAACAGTGCATTAACAGTGTATTAACAGTGCATTAACAATGCATTAACAGTGTACTAACAGTGCATTAACAGTGCATTAACAGTGCACTAACAGTGCATTAACAGTGCATTAACAGTGCATTAACAGTGCATTAACAGTGCATTAACAATGCATTAACAGTGTACTAACAGTGCATTAACAGTGCATTAACAGTGCACTAACAGTGCATTAACAGTGCATTAACAGTGCATTAACAGTGCATTAACAGTGTATTAACAGTGCATTAACAGTGTACTAACAGTGCATTAACAGTGCATTAACAGTGCATTAACAGTGCATTAACAGTGCATTAACAGTGCATTAACAGTGCATTAACAGTGCATTAACAGTGTATTAACAGTGCATTAACAGTGCATTAACAGTGCATTAACAGTGTATTAACAGTGCATTAACAGTGTATTAACAGTGTACTAACAGTGTACAAAACTTGTCCACGCATTTATCTTCAGCAGACTGGACTACTGTAACGGTGTGTTTACAGGTCTCTGTAAAAAATCCGTCAGAAAGCTGCAGCTGATTCAGAACGCTGCAGCTCGAGTCCTCACTAAGACCAGGAGGGTGGACCACATCACTCCAGTTCTGATGTCTTTGCACTGGCTTCCTGTCCAACAAAGAATTGACTTTAAAATCCTGCTGTTGGTTTACAAAGCACTGAATGGTTTGGGACCAAAATACATCTCTGATCTGCTGCTACCTTATGAACCATCCCGACCCCTCAGGTCGTCTGGGACCGGTCTACTTTCTGTTCCCAGAGTCAGAACTAAACATGGAGAAGCAGCGTTCAGTTTTTCTGCTCCACATATCTGGAACAAAGTCCCAGAAAGCTGCAGGTCTGCTGAGACCCTCAGCTCATTTAAATCAAGACTTGAAGACCTTTTCTGTTTGCTGCTGCCTTTAATTGAACCACATTCAATTAATATATTAATCAATTTCCTGCATTTCTGCATTTTACTACTGCATTTTATTTCTTACACTGTTTTTTAATTGTTTTTGAAATCTCCTTTTCTTTTGCCTTATGTTTTGATGCTTTTAATGGTTTTATGTGAAGCACTTTGAATTACCTTGTTGAAATGTGCTGTACAAATAAACTTGCCTTGCCTTACTAACAGTGTACTAACAGTGTACTAACAGTGCATTAACAGTGTATTAACAGTGCATAAACAGTGTACTAACAGTGTATTAACAGTGTATTAAACAGTGTATTAACAGTGCATTAACAGTGTATTAACAGTGTATTAACAGTGTATTAAACAGTGTATTAACAGTGCATAAACAGTGTACTAACGGTGTATTAACAGTGCATTAACAGTGTATTAAACAGTGTATTAAACGTGTATTAACGGGGTATTAACAGTGCATTAACAGTGTATTAAGTGTATTAACGGTGTATTAAACGTGTATTAACGGGGTATTAACAGTGCATTAACAGTGTATTAAACAGTGTATTAAACGTGTATTAACGGGGTATTAACAGTGCATTAACAGTGTATTAACAGTGTATTAAACGTGTATTAACGGGGTATTAACAGTGCATTAACAGTGTATTAAACGTGTATTAACGGGGTATTAACAGTGCATTAACAGTGTAATAAACAGTGTATTAACAGTGCACTAACGGTGTATTAACAGTGTAGTAACGGTGTACTAATGGTGTATTAATGGTGTATTAATGGTGTACTAACGGTGTATTACGAGTGCATTAACGGTGTATTAACAGTGCATTAACAGTGTACTTACAGTGTACTAACTGTATTACTTGGTGTATTAACAGCGTATCACACGGTGTATATAAACAGGCGCATTAACGTTTACTAAGTGTACTAACAGTGTAATAACAGCGTATTACTTGGTGTATAACCAGTATATAAACAGGAGCATTAAACGGTGTACTAACAGTGTACTAACAGTGTAATACATGGTGTATTACTTGGTGTATAAACAGTATATAAACAGGTGCATTAACGGTGTACTTACAGTGTAATAACAGTGTAATACATGATGTTCCCTGCAGCCGAGGTGCCGATGCCCCGGTTATCTGCTTACGGAGCCTCGAAGGCGGCGCTGAGTGTCTTCTCTAGAGTGATGAGGTTGGAGTTATCCGAGTGGGGCGTCAACGTGGCTCTAATCCAACCTGCAGGCTTCAGAACAAGTAGGTCTGATTCTAACATTTTAAGTGTGTTTCACTGGATGAAGTGGACACAAGAGAACTACAGCTCCAACCGGTCAGGGGGAACTGAAAACTAAAATCCAACTTTTGTGGTTGAAAGCAGAGAAGACAGCCGAAGTCGTGCTGCGACATGTTCCGTCTACTTTAGACTTCCTGTGGATCTAAACTCAGAGTAACGGCAGCGCAGACCTTCTGCTCTGTTCAGATTATTTTCTTCTCTGAAGCGCCTAAAACATTGGTGCTCAGATCTTTCGTCCTATAAATATAACAAACGTACGTGATGTCATTACAGACGTGTTGGCATCATTTATTATTTGTGTTGGTCTTATTTGTCTTGTTTGTTTGTTCTTTAGTTTATTATTTGTTGATGTCGGGAGTAAAACTACGTAGTTATACATTCATTTAACCGTCTGATGAGACCCGTGTTTTGTCCTCAGATATCTTCGGGACCAGCGATGACGTCGCTCGCTACAGAGCTCAGATCCTCTCGGCTGTTTCCTGCGATGCCAGAGAGGATTATGGGGATGAGTACATCTCCTCGCTCCCCAGAGGTCTGTCCAGGATGTCCCGCGAGTCCTCGGAGGACGTGTCTCCCGTGGTGGACGCCATGTGTCACGCTCTGCTGTCGGTCCGTCCTAAACCCGTGTACGAGCCCGGGAGGATGGGCCGGCTGCTGCCGCTGCTCCACCGCTGCGCTCCGACTGCCGTGTTCGATGCCGTCATCGCCGTCATCACCAAACACGGCGACCGCAGACCGGCGGGACTCAGCAGGAGCCGAGGCTCACGGGACAAATACAGAGTTCAGACTGATCTACCGGCAGAGACCTGAGGCTTCTTTTACATGGCACTGTCCCTTTAAGAGCTATTTAAAGAAGTCACGTGACGCGTGAACACAGAGCTGTGAGTTTAATGAGCAGCGTCAGAGAGATTCCTCTTCTTTAAAACACAGATGTTTAACATCCAATCAGCCTAAAACACAACATCTGTCTCTGCACATGTGGAGTCAAATAAAAAACTAAAGATAATAATTCTGAGTCACATCCATAAAGATAAAGTGTTTCAGTCGTGAGGCTTCAGAAAGACTCTCTTGCTGGTTTCCACCACGTTGTGGTTCACGTCGTCGTCTTCTTCTTCTGTCGCCGCTCTCTGTCGCTTCGTAGAAAACTTCTTCTTCATGCTCCTCACTAGACTCTCGTACCTGCAGAAGAAGAAGCAGATAGTTGAGACGTGTCTGATGATGAAGTCCAGTTCACAGCCAATGAGCAGCAGGTAAACTTCTGTTTACAGCACAAACGTTCAGGAAGCAGAAGCTGTTCGGTACCTGAGAGCCATTTCTTCATCGGTGACGTCCGTCTGCATCCTGCTGGGCTCTTCTTCTTCCTTCTCCTCTTCCTCTTCCGGGTTCATCAGCAGCATCAGTCTCTGAGACGAACAACCACAAACACTCTCCATCAACAGCTCAGAAGGTGAAACAGACATCATCACATTCATAAATAAACAAACACAGCAACGTCTCACACATGAGCACTCAGCTCTGTCCTCGTCATCGCTCTAAGTTGAACTTTCACCCTGAACTAAACATTAGAAAGTACGCCTGAGACTCAGGACAAGTCTGAGATTCATCTGTCCAACCGTCTGCCGTTAAAGCGGATCGTCCCCTGAACGCACCGCGGATCAGCCGGCTTCTTCTTCTTCTCTGGCGTTGAGGCGTCGTCCAGCAGAACGAGGTCTGCGTCTGGTCCGTAGTGTGTTTCTATAACACTGATCATCACGGTCAGTCTCCAACACTTCTACCGCTTTGTGTTTCTATAACAACACTGATGTGTTGTTGAAGGCGGAAACGCTTCTTCTCATCCAGAAGGTCAAAGACGACCAGCTTCATAAGAAAGTTGACTGATTGGATGAATGTCGGGATGTCACTGAAGTGATCGCTTACTTTCATAGTTCTCATAGAACTTCTTCCTCCTCTTCTCCCTGAACTCATAGTTATCCGGGGGGACGATCCTCATTCCCTGCCGGAGTCTCAGAGGACCCATTCCTCCCGATCACTCACCACACCAAGCAGTGAAACCGTTAAAGAGACTCACCGGATCCTCCGCATCAACAGGAGGACACGAAGATCAGGAACCATTCAACATGAGCACCACTCATACTTACAGGAAACAGGAAGAGGAAGCGATGAGGACTACGTGAGAAACAAACCTCGACTTCTGGGTTAAAACCTTTGAAGGAGAAGCGACCGTACTTGAGCTCCTCACAGGGAACGAAGCTCTTCTCCTCGATGATGAAGTTCCTGAGAGGAGAAGAGATGATGTCACCAATAATGAAACAGTTGATTTACAGCGTTATAGATTGTTACGCATGTAATACACTATCTGCAGTACGTTACGTTTAAACATTAGTATACACAAAGACATGGTCCACACTGAGCGTCCTCACTACGCCGGAGTCCTCGAGCACCGTAAACAGAGGAGTTTGGAAATGATGACGCCCTGACCGCGTTCTCTACTAACCCTGACCCTGACCCACACCATGTTCTCTACTAACCCTGACCCACACCGCGTTCTCTACTAACCCTGACCCTGACCGCGTTCTCTACTAACCCTGACCCACACCATGTTCTCTACTAACCCTGACCCACACCATGTTCTCTACTAACCCTGACCCACACCATGTTCTCTACTAACCCTGACCCACACCATGTTCTCTACTAACCCTGACCCACACCATGTTCTCTACTAACCCTGACCCTGACCCACACCATGTTCTCTACTAACCCTGACCCACACCGCGTTCTCTACTAACCCTGACCCACACCGCGTTCTCTACTAACCCTGACCCACACCGCGTTCTCTACTAACCCTGACCCACACCGCGTTCTCTACTAACCCTGACCCACACCGCGTTCTCTACTAACCCTGACCCACACCATGTTCTCTACTAACCCTGACCCACACCATGTTCTCTACTAACCCTGACCCACACCATGTTCTCTACTAACCCTGACCCACACCATGTTCTCTACTAACCCTGACCCTGACCCACACCATGTTCTCTACTAACCCTGACCCACACCGCGTTCTCTACTAACCCTGACCCACACCGCGTTCTCTACTAACCCTGACCCACACCGCGTTCTCTACTAACCCTGACCCACACCGCGTTCTCTACTAACCCTGACCCACACCGCGTTCTCTACTAACCCTGACCCACACCGCGTTCTCTACTAACCCTGACCCACACCATGTTCTCTACTAACCCTGACCCACACCATGTTCTCTACTAACCCTGACCCACACCATGTTCTCTACTAACCCTGACCCACACCATGTTCTCTACTAACCCTGACCCTGACCCACACCATGTTCTCTACTAACCCTGACCCACACCGCGTTCTCTACTAACCCTGACCCACACCGCGTTCTCTACTAACCCTGACCCACACCGCGTTCTCTACTAACCCTGACCCACACCATGTTCTCTACTAACCCTGACCCACACCGCGTTCTCTACTAACCCTGACCCACACCGCGTTCTCTACTAACCCTGACCCACACCGCGTTCTCTACTAACCCTGACCCACACCATGTTCTCTACTAACCCTGACCCACACCGCGTTCTCTACTAACCCTGACCCACACCGCGTTCTCTACTAACCCTGACCCACACCGCGTTCTCTACTAACCCTGACCCACACCGCGTTCTCTACTAACCCTGACCCACACCATGTTCTCTACTAACCCTGACCCACACCGCGTTCTCTACTAACCCTGACCCACACCATGTTCTCTACTAACCCTGACCCACACCGCGTTCTCTACTAACCCTGACCCTGACCCACACCATGTTCTCTACTAACCCTGACCCACACCGCGTTCTCTACTAACCCTGACCCTGACCCACACCGCGTTCTCTACTAACCCTGACCCACACCACGTTCTCTACTAACCCTGACCCACACCATGTTCTCTACTAACCCTGACCCACACCATGTTCTCTACTAACCCTGACCCACACCGCGTTCTCTACTAACCCTGACCCACACCGCGTTCTCAACTAACCCTGACCCACACCATGTTCTCTACTAACCCTGACCCTGACCCACACCGCGTTCTCTACTAACCCTGACCCACACCACGTTCTCTACTAACCCTGACCCACACCATGTTCTCTACTAACCCTGACCCACACCATGTTCTCTACTAACCCTGACCCACACCGCGTTCTCTACTAACCCTGACCCACACCGCGTTCTCTACTAACCCTGACCCACACCATGTTCTCTACTAACCCTGACCCACACCATGTTCTCTACTAACCCTGACCCACACCATGTTCTCTACTAACCCTGACCCACACCATGTTCTCTACTAACCC
>JAFEUB010001610.1:37500-70000 GCA_024529925.1 Ophthalmolycus amberensis | reverse complement strand
CCCCCTGTTTCCAGTCTGCATGCTAAGCTAAGCTGTTTCCCCCTGTTTCAAGTCTTTATGCTAAGCTAAGCTGTTTCACAGTTAATCCTTGAGTTCAAAGAGTCAGAACCTGGATCCATCAGGTCCGTCTCAGTCCGGTCTTCAGGATCCCTCTTTGGTTCTGGTTCTGTCATCTCAACCAACGTTCTGAAGAAGAAGTCCTGTAAACACATGAACATATACAGAGTGTGTGTGTGTGTGTGTGTGTGTGCTAACAGGAAGTTCCTCAGTAGTGAAAGAGGAAGTGACACTAAAGACAAACTGTCAGAGAGAATCACATGAACAGCTTGAATCTGTGAACAACTTCAATTTAATGTATTCTCTAAAGCCCAAAATCACAAATTTTCCTCAGAGGGCTTTACAATCTGTACACATACGACATCCTCTGTCCCAGGATCACTGGTGGAACATCACTGGTGGAACATCACTGGTGGAACATCACTGGTGGAACATCACTGGTGTGAATCACTGGTGGAACGTCACTGGTGGAACGTCACTGGTGGAACGTCACTGGTGTGGCTCACTGGTGGAACATCACTGGTGGAACATCACTGGTGGAACATCAGTGGTGGAACATCACTGATGTGGATCACTGGTGGAACGTCACTGGTGGAACGTCACTGGTGGAACGTCACTGGTGGAACATCAGTGGTGGAACATCACTGGTGTGGCTCACTGGTGGAACATCAGTGGTGGAACGTCACTGGTGTGGATCACTGGTGGAACGTCACTGGTGTGGATCACTGGTGGAACGTCACTGGTGGAACGTCACTGGTGGAACGTCACTGGTGGAACGTCACTGGTGTGGATCACTGGTGGAACGTCACTGGTGGAACGTCACTGGTGGAACGTCACTGGTGGAACGTCACTGGTGGAACGTCACTGGTGGAACGTCACTGGTGTGGCTCACTGGTGGAACATCACTGGTGGAACATCACTGGTGGAACGTCACTGGTGGAACGTCACTGGTGGAACGTCACTGGTGGAACGTCACTGGTGTGGCTCACTGGTGGAACATCACTGGTGGAACGTCACTGGTGGAACGTCACTGGTGTGGATCACTGGTGGAACGTCACTGGTGGAATCACTGGTGGGACATCACTGGTGTGGGTCACTGGTGGAACGTCACTGGTGGAACGTCACTGGTGGAACGTCACTGGTGTGGATCACTGGTGGAACATCACTGGTGGAACATCACTGGTGGAACGTCACTGGTGGAACGTCACTGGTGTGGATCACTGGTGGAACATCACTGGTGGAACATCACTGGTGGGACATCACTGGTGTGGGTCACTGGTGGAACGTCACTGGTGGAACGTCACTGGTGGAACGTCACTGGTGGAACGTCACTGGTCTAGTGTTTCCTTCACCTGCAGTTCCTCTCTGCTCTTCTGGGGGGAGTCTGATCTCAGTCTACATGTTCTGTTTCTAACCCTTTATACACTACAACTACAACTACAACAACTACAACTACAACAACTACAACTACAATAGTAATAATAATCATGATCATCATTATCATAATAACTATAATAAATAATAAATCTAAAAAGTCTAAATCAAAGTTTGAATTGTAAAAGTTGCTCTATGAAAACAGTGACATGTAAATAGTGTTTAAGAAGAGAGTAAACTGTTCACAGAGTATTAATATATATTAATAGACTTTATTATTTATCACATATTCTGTGGATATTAATTATTTCTATCTTTGTGAGGACGGAGTATTAACAGAGTTAATAGAGTACTAACAGAGTACTAACAGAGTAAAGTCTGTGAGGAGAACTTGTGATTTGTGGTTTTGGATTAAACAAAATAAATTGAGTTGAATTAAAGAATGAAACACGTGATCTTCATGTGTTTAGTTATTAATATAGTTTGAGACTCTGTCTTTATTAATCATGTTCTGGTTATTAAAATAATCAATAACAGTATTCAGATCATCTGAGTACTCAACTACAATACTTAAGTACAATCTGGAAGTACTTTGTTTTTTTCTAATGCAGTACATATTGTACTTTTACTGCTCTACTTTTATCTGATAACTTTAGTTCCTTTACTTGTGATTAAAGATGATATGAAGTCATTTAAATGAGCTGCAACATTAAAGAGATGAACTAATTAACACATTAATAATCATAATACTATCATGTACTTTTCCTTCCTGAAGTGACATTAACATGATGAATAATAATGAACTGTTATTTAAACACAAAGCACACATGTGAACAAACAGCTCCCTCTAGTGGCCACACGTAAACACTTTATTACCTCCGACGTCTATTAAAGTACAAAATAAAGGCACTTCACTTACATCGCCTCCATAAAATATCTTTTCTCTATTTGTACAAATATTTACAGAACATGTAACAATAAGAAGCTCATGATTCACACATGATGATCAAAGAGATACAACTAGTAAAATGGTTAAAAACTTGACACGATGACACATTCTGTGTCAGACTAATTGATCTCCTCGTTGGTTATTAGTTGACAGACATAATGAGCATCGTGTTTGTGATTATGTGTGTGTGTGTGTGTGTGTCTCAGTGGGAGGAGCTCCGGTCGTTGGCGACGTCCTGCAGGCGGCGCAGCAGGGCAGACTGAGAGTCCTGACAGACCCTCTTGGGGGACGTCTGGTCCTCCAGAGCACGAGTCCTCTTCCTGGTGGGGGTCTCTCCGGTCCGGATCATTCTGTTGATCTCCTGCAGACGCTGGAGGTCAGAGGTCACAGATCAATACGTTGTTAAACGAAAGTGATGTCATCTGAGATCAATCAGATGACATCACTTCCTGTCTAGACTCTGTTCTGTTTTATTGATAATCTGGAGGCAGACATGTAACTACAGTACTGTATGTATGTGTGTGTGTGGGGGGGGGGGGGGTCTCACGTTGGGGGGGCTGCTACAGATGTAGTAGTAGATCTTGTCTCGGGGGCTCGATGTCGGGGGGGCGGAGCTCGTCTTGTGAGGTGAGATGTAGATCGAGTGTTTGCTGGACAGAAGCATCCGACGGGGGGAGCCCGTCCTCAGGGAGGGGTACGGACACAGAGGGGGGGTCTCCAGCTGCTCACACACACACACACACATACACATTTTTACAATATAATGTATATTATTCTGTACTTTAAGTACACCTTGAAGCTGATACTTGAGTCCATTTACTGGTTGGGATTGGACCAAAGCAGTGACGTCTCACTCGCTCTTTGTAACATGTCGTCCTCGTAACTCAATAGGTTCTACGATCAATGAATGAGGTCATTCTCACCTTCATCCTCACCCTCACCTTCATCCTCATCCTCATCCTCACCTTCATCCTCATCCTCACCTTCATCCTCATCCTCATCCTGATCCTGATCCTCATCCTCACCCTCACCTTCATCCTCATCCTCACCTTCATCCTCATCTTCATCCTCACCTTCATCCTCATCCTCACCTTCATCCTCATCCTGATCCTCATCCTCACCTTCATCCTCACCTTCATCCTCATCTTCATCCTCATCCTCACCTTCATCCTCATCCTCACCTTCATCCTCACCTTCATCCTCATCCTCACCTTCATCCTCATCTTCATCCTCACCTTCATCCTCATCCTCACCTTCATCCTCATCCTGATCCTCATCCTCACCTTCATCCTCATCCTCATCTTCATCCTCACCTTCATCCTCACCTTCATCCTCATCCTCACCTTCATCCTCACCTTCATCCTCATCCTCACCTTCATCCTCATCTTCATCTTCATCCTCACCTTCATCCTCATCTTCATCCTCACCTTCATCCTCATCCTCACCTTCATCCTCATCCTGATCCTCACCTTCATCCTCATCCTCACCTTCATCCTCATCTTCATCCTCACCTTCATCCTCACCTTCATCCTCATCCTCACCTTCATCCTCATCCTCACCTTCATCCTCATCTTCATCCTCACCTTCATCCTCACCTTCATCCTCATCCTCACCTTCATCCTCATCTTCATCCTCACCTTCATCCTCATCCTCACCTTCATCCTCATCTTCATCCTCACCTTCATCCTCACCTTCATCCTCACCTTCATCCTCATCCTCACCTTCATCCTCATCTTCATCTTCATCCTCACCTTCATCCTCACCTTCATCCTCATCTTCATCCTCACCTTCATCCTCATCCTCACCTTCATCCTCATCCTGATCCTGATCCTCACCTTCATCCTCATCCTCACCTTCATCATCATCTTCATCCTCACCTTCATCCTCACCTTCATCCTCATCCTCACCTTCATCCTCATCCTCACCTTCATCCTCATCTTCATCCTCACCTTCATCCTCATCCTCACCTTCATCCTCATCCTCACCTTCATCCTCACCTTCATCCTCATCCTCACCTTCATCCTCATCCTCACCTTCATCCTCACCTTCATCCTCATCCTCACCTTCATCCTCATCCTCACCTTCATCCTGATCCTCATCCTCACCTTCATCCTGATCCTCATCCTCACCTTCATCCTGATCCTCATCCTCATCTTCATCCTCATCTTCATCCTCATCCTCACCTTCATCCTGATCCTCACCTTCATCCTCATCTTCATCCTCACCTTCATCCTCATCTTCATCCTCACCTTCATCCTCACCTTCATCCTCATCCTCACCTTCATCCTCACCTTCATCCTCACCTTCATCCTCACCTTCATCCTCATCCTCACCTTCATCCTCATCCTCACCTTCATCCTCACCTTCATCCTCATCCTCACCTTCATCCTCATCCTCACCTTCATCCTCACCTTCATCCTCATCTTCATCCTCACCTTCATCCTCATCCTCACCTTCATCCTTACCGTCATCCTCATCCTCACCTTTGTCCTTACCTTCATCCTCATCCTCACCTTCATCCTCACCTTCATCCTGATCCTCATCCTCACCTTCATCCTCATCCTCACCTTCATCCTGATCCTCATCCTCACCTTCATCCTCATCCTCATCTTCATCCTCACCTTCATCCTCATCCTCACCTTCATCCTGATCCTCACCTTCATCCTCATCCTCACCTTCATCTTCATCTTCATCCTCACCTTCATCCTCATCCTCATCCTCACCTTCATCCTCATCTTCATTCTCATCTTCATTCTCATCCTCACCTTCATCCTCATCTTCATTCTCATCTTCATTCTCATCCTCACCTTCATCCTGATCCTCACCTTCATCCTCATCTTCATCCTCACCTTCATCCTCATCCTCACCTTCATCCTGATCCTCATCCTCATCCTCACCTCCATCCTCATCCTCATCCTCATCCTCATCCTCACCTCCATCCTCATCCTCACCTTCATCCTCATCCTCACCTTCATCCTGATCCTCACCTCCATCCTCATCTTCATCCTCATCCTCACCTCCATCCTCATCCTCACCTTCATCCTCATCCTCATCCTCACCTCCATCCTCATCCTCACCTTCATCCTCATCCTCACCTTCATCCTCATCCTCATCCTTCATCCTCACCTCCATCCTCATCTTCATCCTCATCCTGATCCTCACCTTCATCCTCATCCTCACCACCATCCTCACCTTCATCCTCATCCTCATCCTCACCTTCATCCTCATCCTCATCCTCACCTCCATCCTCATCCTCACCTTCATCCTCATCCTCACCTCCATCCTCATCCTCATCTTCATCCTCATCCTCATCCTCATCCTCATCCTCATCCTTCATCCTCATCCTCATCCTCATCCTCATCCTCACCTTCATCCTCATCCTCATCCTCACCTCCATCCTCATCCTCACCTTCATCCTCATCCTCATCCTCACCTCCATCCTCATCCTCACCTTCATCCTCATCCTCATCCTCATCCTCATCCTCATCCTCACCTCCATCCTCATCCTCACCTTCACCTCCATCCTCATCCTCACCTTCATCCTCATCCTCATCCTCACCTTCATCCTCATCCTCATCCTCATCTTCATCCTCATCCTCATCCTCACCTCCATCCTCATCCTCACCTTCACCTTCACCTCCATCCTCATCCTCATCCTCACCTCCATCCTCATCCTCACCTTCATCCTCATCCTCATCCTCACCTCCATCCTCATCCTCACCTTCACCTCCATCCTCATCCTCATCCTCATCCTCACCTCCATCCTCATCCTCACCTTCATCCTCATCCTCATCCTCATCCTCATCCTCACCTCCATCCTCATCTTCATCCTCATCTTCATCCTCATCCTCATCCTCACCTCCATCCTCATCCTCACCTTCACCTTCATCCTCATCCTCATCCTCACTATTAAAAGATTCAAGATGAAGAAGACGAACCGCTGCTGACGGAGAGCTGGCTGAGTATCTCAGAGCGAAGAGTCTCATCTGTTTGATGTAAACGTGGTTGTAGAAGTGGATCAAGTCTCCTCGCTGCTCCTCAGCATCACCCCCAGAGGAGGAGGTCTTGTTGGGGGGGTCGGTCGGGGTGGAGGGAGCACTGCCCGGCTGGAGGGGGGGCAAGGTGCTGCTGGAGCGAACAGGAACCGGACTGATGTCTCCAGCTGCTGGCAGGAGATCAGAGGAGACCAACAGGTCTTCACTTTATCACTTTGAGCTCCGTGTTTGGTCTCCATCGACTGACGTTGAAAGCTTTTATTCTGAAAAGAGACTACTGTGTGTGTGTGTGTGTGTGTGTGTGTGTGTGACGTTTAACACACCAAAGTTTCTAATAAAAAAGGATAAAAAGAGACGAACTGCTGAAACATATAAAAATATGGAAGGAATCTTTACAACTCATGAAAATGTAGGTATAAATGAATGACAATAATATATTAGAGCTCCTCAGACAAATGAACAATGATATTATGAAATTTGATTTCTCTTGTTGAACTATGTGTTATACCAAGAACCTTACTCAATATATAAAAAACCACAACAAACAAAACATGTTTCCTCAGTGAATCCAGCACAAAGGACTGAACTAAACCAGCTGTTTCTCACCTGGATCCTGGTGGACGTCGACAGGTGAGTTGAGTTTGTTGGTGTCGTTGCTGCCTGAGTGACGTCTCGTCCTCCCTGAGATCAACACACTCCTGTACACCTGAAACACACGCACACACACACACTTAGTACAGTTTGAGGTACTTGTACTTTACTTGAGTATTTCCATGTTCTACTTTATACTTACTTCCTGTGTTCGATGTTTACTTCCTGTGTTTGACGTTTACTTCCTGTGTTTGATGTTTACTTCCTGTGTTTGATGTTTACTTCCTGTGTTTGATGTTTACTTCCTGTGTTTCCTGTTTACTTCCTGTGCTTCATGTTTACTTCCTGTGTTTCCTGTCTACTTCCTGTGTTTAATGTTTACTTCCTGTGTTTCCTGTTTACTTCCTGTGTTTCCTGTTTACTTCCTGTGTTTCCTGTCTACGTCCTGTGTTTCATGTTTACTTCCTGTGTTTCCTGTCTACTTCCTGTGATTAATGTTTACTTCCTGTGTTTCCTGTTTACTTCTTGTGTTTCCTGTTTACTTCCTGTGTTTCCTGTCTACTTCCTGTGTTTCCTGTCTACTTGCTGTGTTAATGTTTACTTCCTGTGTTTCCTGTTTACTTCCTGTTTTAATGTTTACTGCCTGTGTTTCCTGTTTACTTCCTGTGTTTCCTGTTTACTTCTTGTGTTTCCTGTCTACTTCCTGTGTTAATGTTTACTTCCTGTGTTTCCTGTTTACTTCCTGTGTTTCCTGTTTACTTCTTGTGTTTCCTGTCTACTTCCTGTGTTAATGTTTACTTCCTGTGTTTCCTGTTTACGTCCTGTTTTAATGTTTACTTCCTGTGTTTCCTGTTTACTTCCTGTTTTAATGTTTACTTCCTGTGTTTCCTGTTTACTTCTTGTGTTTCCTGTTTACTTCCTGTGTTAATGTTTACTTCTTGTGTTTCCTGTTTACTTCCTGTGTTAATGTTTACTTCCTGTGTTTCCTGTTTACTTCCTGTTTTAATGTTTACTTCCCGTGTTTCCTGTTGACTTCCTGTGTTTCCTGTTTACTTACACTGCTGCTGGCCTGAGGCTGCGTTCTGTAACACTTCATGATGTTCTGGAAGGATTTGTCTTCTTTGGTCACCTGAAAGAAACAACAGACATGTAGGTTTACTTTTAGAGAGAAACACACACAGTATACACACAGTACACATAGTACACACAGTACACAGAGTACACACACAGTACACACAGTACACACAGTACACACAGTACACAGAGTACACAGAGTACACACACAGTACACATAGTACACACACCTTGGCCATGACGTACACAGCACACATGAGCAGCTGGTCCAGGTGACGGTCCATCATCAGGTCGCTGCAGTGAACCAAAGAATGTTCAAAACACGTCCAGATCTTCCTCCTCAGATCTGAAGAGATGTCCAGTTTGGAACAAAGGTCTCTGAGACGGACGCTGGCCAGGTGGTACACCTGAGGACAAGGTGAAGAGATCAGAAGCAGCTGGTAGTAACCCATGAGAACCAGTGAGGTCTCCATGAGGACAGTGTGGTACCTTCCTGAAGAACAGCGACAGCGATCCTTTCCTCAGCGGACCACCGGCTGCTGGTTTAGCCGGTGTGCTGACGACCGATTGGACGGTGAGGGTGCCGGTCAGAGTCTGTGAGGACAGCGGCTGCAGCGTGGCTCCGCCCTGTCCGGTCACGCTCACCTGGACGGGGAAGAAGGTGATGCCTCCGCTCTCATTGGCTATCCCTGCAGAGGTCAGAGGTTTGTTACTCGTCATTGTCATCGCCCTTCTTCGTTCAGTGTCGGCGTCGTCGGTCACTCACCTTGCACCGGAATGGTGACCGTCTGCCCGTTGTTGGCGGTGACGGTGGCGGTCGCCATTGAGACCACCGTCTGCCCAGCTGGGATGGTGGCGACCAGGCCGGTCGGGGCGGTCTTGGTCACGGCGGTCGGTTCTCCGTCCGCAGGGTCGACGAACAGACGGCGGCGAAACGGGCCGGTGGGAGGAGAGCTGTACCGGTCAAACAGCATGGTCGGGGACGGGGACACGCCTGAGGACGAACGGACAGATTAAAGACACAAAGACGTGATGAATTTCTACAACTAAAACACCACAGAAGACGTTACTAACCTCTGAGTTCTGGTCCCTGGTTGATGGGAGTCTGAGGAACACTGCTGCTCTCATCGCTTTGTTCCAGATACTGAGGGGGCATCACCTGAACCAGCACCAGACCAAGACCACATTACATCCAGACCAAGACCAGGTTACATCCAGACCACAACCAGTTACAAACAGGAACAAATGAGTGTGTTGTAATATATTCAAATTCAGGATTCCCATTTGTTAATAACCACGATGAACTGAGTGTGTTGTGGTTTATGGACCTGCTTGCAGGCGGGGACGTGGTCTTTGGCCCCACGAAGGCTCTCCCACAGCGGGGAGTCGCTGGTCCAGGCCAGACTCTCCAGAACCTGCTCCTCCACCTGGTTCAGGTGCTTCACCACCTCCCGAAACAGACCCTGCTCCGACCGCACCAGCACCTCGATCACCTGCACATCACAGGTCTTATTATTATCCTCACGTGCTGCTTTTAATTGATTAATTACATGAAGAAGTGATCGGTGGTATTGATACCTTGTAGAAGTGATACGCTGGCAGCTGGAAGATGGTGATCAAGTTGGGGAAATCTCCTGGAGGTCTGTAGGAGAAGACCACGATCTCCAGACAGCAGACCAGCAGAGAGCGGTGGAAGACGTCCTGCTCCAGGATACACTGACACACACACATGTTAAATTAGTGTTTTTGTGAATAGAGTCTGGTGCCTTGGAAGAGAGCATAGAAAGGTAAAACACTGACTACGGAGAAGAAGCTAAACACCTAAACATCAGTACTGTCCCTTTAAGATGGACAGATACAACTTTACATCCGACTCCAGTTCAAATAATACCACAAAAATACTCACGGACAAGTCTGCGTCTCCCAGGATCATCTTCTCTCTCTCGATGATGGACTCCAGCATCCTGTAGTAGAGCGCCTCCGCCAGGTGGAAGTACTTTACTGCCATATCTACGAGGAGGAGGTTTAGAGAGGAGTTAGTCCATCGGCTCAAGCTCTCAGGGGGTCATCTCACCATTTTGTGCCTCCTCGATCCCTATATTTGTTTTCCCAGGAACACTTCCTCAAAGGACACATCGGTGTTTCCCAACTCCTCGCGCCTAAAGATGCATTTTAGAAATCAGAACTGAGAAAGACTCATTTGTACCTCTCCCCATCACCTTGCTCTCTGCCCCGCTGCCCTCGTAGTGTTGACACAAGAGCTCAAACATGTCCTTCAGGCGCTTGCTGATGACATCACTGGGGTCTCTGGCACAGGTCCTTCAGGAAGACAGTTTCTGTTGTTACTTCAAGCACCAACAGTGGTGGTTGTTCAGTAAAACATCTCACATCTAGGTTTCCAGGTTCAGAGACAAACTAGAGTAGAGTAGGGTAGAGTAGAATAGAGTATAGTAGGGTAGGGTATAGTCAGGTATAGTAGGGTAGAGTAGAGTACAGTAGGGTATAGTAGGGTACAGTAGGGCAGAGTAGGATAGAGTGGGGCAGAGTAGATTAGGGTAGAGTAGAGTAGGATAGAGTAGATTAGGGTAGATTAGGGTAGAGTAGAGTAGGGCAGAGTAGAGTAGAGTAGGGTGTTTCCCAAGGGCGTAGGTTTGCATAGGGTCCATAGGGACTGGTCACGACCAAAGTTTTGGAAAGACACAATTGTCCCCACCAATATTTTGTTAATTTGAATTGCCTGTTAGAAAAAATAATTTTGCACAATATATTTGCAAACTCATTCGTATTATTATCAGTGCTGGGCAAGTTAACGCGTTATTACCGCGTCAACGCATTAATTAATTAACGCCGACAATTATTTTATAGCGCGTTTTTTTATTTTGAAAGTGCGTTGCTCACTGGCAGCGGTGGAGGAATGGAGACTACTGGACATCGCTGGTAAAGTCAGCAGACACTCAGATCTCCGTGGTCAACTCAACAGACACTCACATGTTAGTGCACCTATATGCTGACATTCACCGTAAACACATTCAAACGCACAGATCGGGAGCGAGCGAAGGACTTTGAAAGTTAGCGGAAACATTGACGTGAGACAACATCCGGTTTCTTCAGACGAACATCCGGTTTTCAGAATAATATTATTTATTTGGTGCAGAATACTGTTTTGTATTTAAACTAAGGTTTTGTTGCTGTTATTATGTTTAAATCAGTTCCAAGTTACACAAATGTTAATATATTTTAATAAAGTTAGCCTGTTCAACGTAATATCAACCAGGGGCGTTGTGAAGCCCCCCTCAAATGTTCTTCAGCCACCCCAAATAATTTGGCATTAATGGCTTTAAAAAAAAAAAAGAAGAAAAAATATATATATTTTTATTTTGATGTCATTAAATTAAACTATTGTTTCTCACATGGACAAGTTATTTATAACTCTAACATGCTACATATGTGCGTGCGTTCTGGTTTGTATGTTTTCTCACCCTTCAAATTACAATCCAATAGCCTATCATCATACTTAACGATATAAAGTTGACACTGTCAGGTCCATTCTCCATCCATTGTGTGCGGTCCCTTTAAGAATTAGGATTTGGGAGTGACGCGGATATTCTTTATTTGAGAAAAGTTCATATTTGTGTTGTCAAATTTCACTATGACCCTGAAATTCTGTCTCTTGTGTTGTCATATACTGAATGCAAGCAAAACTACAAAGCAAAATCACGCTCTTTCTGATTGAACCAATCTATGAACTGTCTGAAACAATGGATATCCGCGGCCCCAAATGGGCCCCAAAAAAAATTGCCGCGCAAAAATTACATTACATTACATTACAGTCATTTAGCAGACGCTTTTATCCAAAGCGACTTACAATTCAGATTCTATCACATTTCTACACCGTAGGCACAACTACGGGAGCAATTTTGGGGTTGAGTGTCTTGCTCAAGGACACATCGACATGCGACTAGCAGAGCCGGAGCCGGGGTTTGACCCGCCAACCCTCTGATTGAAAGACGGCTCTGCTATCCACTTAGCCACAGTCGCCCCCTAAAAAAATTGCCACTCCCCTTGGGGCCCCCCCTTTCTTTGAATCCTAGAAACGCCCCTGACCAACCAAGACTTCACCGGTGAGGGGGCGAGCGAGGACCGGGGGGGCAGTGTCCCTACCGATGCTGAGACCAAACCTACGCCCTTGGTGTTTCCAGGTTTAGGTTTTAACAAACATACCTGAGAGTCTCTCTCAGTTTAGCGCTCGGCCCTTGTTTGGTTCCTGACAGCAGAGTGTGGAGTCGCCCGACGCTCTTCATGGCAGACGAGACGGGAGACGACCATCTGTTCTCCTGAACGTACTTCCTCCCCGTCAGAGGAGTGGACACCTTCAGAGCCGAGGCCTGACGGGAGGAGAGACGACGGGTCTTTAATGTTTTCTGTTTATTCACAGCAATAAATAATAAAACTGCGGGCTAGTTCATGTTAGCCGTCTCACTGTGAGGCTGGTGTGAAGCCTGTATGTGGTGCTGTCCTGGTTCTCCACCCCCTCACACAGGCTGGGCCCCGGGGTCCCGATGTCCTCGCTCGCCCCCTCACCGGTGAAGATCCTCTCATCCAGACTACCAGTGGCCAGAACATGTTCCTCATACACCCGAGTCAGAGACAAACTAGAGTAGGGTAGAGTAGGAATATAAAGGGTAGGGTAGAGTAGAGTAGGGTATGGTAGAGTAGGGTAGAGTAGAGTAGGGTATGGTAGAGTAGAGTAGGGTAGAGTAGGGTAGGGTAGAGTAGAGTAGGGTATGGTAGAGTAGGGTAGAGTAGAGTAGGGTAGAGTAGGGTAGGGTATGGTAGAGTAGGGTAGAGTAGAGTAGGGTATGGTAGAGTAGGGTAGAGTAGA
Source organism: Ophthalmolycus amberensis (assembly GCA_024529925.1). Lineage (NCBI taxonomy): Eukaryota > Metazoa > Chordata > Actinopteri > Perciformes > Zoarcidae > Ophthalmolycus > Ophthalmolycus amberensis. Next base: position 57,078 of record JAFEUB010001610.1, on the reverse strand, counting down.
GTAGGGTAGAGTAGGGTATGGTAGAGTAGGGTATGGTAGAGTAGGGTAGAGTAGAGTAGGGTATGGTAGAGTAGGGTAGAGTAGGGTAGAGTAGAGTAGGGTATGGTAGAGTAGGGTAGAGTAGAGTAGGGTATGGTAGAGTAGGGTAGAGTAGAGTAGGGTAGAGTAGGGTAGGGTAGAGTAGAGTAGGGTATGGTATGGTAGAGTAGGGTAGAGTAGAGTAGGGTAGGGTAGAGTAGGGTAGAGTAGAGTAGAGTAGGGTAGGGTAGAGTAGGGTAGAGTAGGGTAGGGTAGAGTAGAGTAGAGTAGGGTATGGTAGAGTAGGGTAGAGTAGAGTAGGGTATGGTATGGTAGAGTAGGGTAGAGTGGAGTAGGGTAGAGTAGGGTAGGGTAGAGTAGGGTAGAGTAGGGTAGAGTAGGGTAGAGTAGGGTAGAGTAGGGTAGAGTAGCGTAGAGTAGAGTAGGGTAGAGTAGGGTAGAGTAGAGTAGAGTAGAGTAGGGTAGAGTAGGGTAGAGTAGAGTAGAGTAGAGTAGAGTAGAGTAGGGTGGGGTAGGGTAGAGTGGGGTAGAGTAGAGTAGAGTAGAGTGGGGTAGGGTAGAGTGGGGTAGGGTAGAGTGGGGTAGAGTAGGGTAGAGTAAGGTAGAGTAGGGTAGAGTAAGGTAGAGTAGAGTAGAGTAGGGTAGGGTAGAGTAGGGTAGAGTATGGTAGGGTAGAGTGGGGTAGGGTAGGGTAGAGTAGGGTAGAGTAGGGTAGAGTAGAGTAGGGTAGGGTAGAGTAGGGTAGAGTAGAGTAGGGTAGGGTAGAGTAGGGTAGAGTAGGGTAGGGTAGAGTAGAGTAGGGTAGAGTAGAGTAGGGTAGGGTAGAGTAGGGTAGAGTAGAGTAGAGAAACAACTGTTATGACACATGAACAGATGACTGTAAAGAACATGTCATCAGATGAAGTGAAACAATGATGAAACTGGACACATTTATGAACATTCTGCCCCCAAAATAAACCGGTCAGAAACCATTTGTTATGAATTCTATCTAAATACTAACACATTAGATACATATGATCACATTATGATCAATGAACTGTTCAATAACAGCCAACACTCACAAACTGTCTCCAAAGTTCATGGGATCCAGAAAGCCAGTCAGACTGTCCTCCTTTCCTCTGACAATCTGTAGGAGAGAGTTTAGATTACCCACCACATCTACCGTGTGTGTGTGTGTGAGTGTGAGTGTGAGTGTCTGTCTGTCTATAGCAGCATGTCTCACCCTCTTGTGGAAGAGCTTCTTGATGAACAGACTAGTCTATAGCAGCATGTCTCACCCTCTTGTGGAAGAGCTTCTTGATGAACAGACTAGTCTATCGCAGCATGTCTCACCCTCTTGTGGAAGAGCTTCTTGATGAACAGACTAGTCTATCGCAGCATGTCTCACCCTCTTGTGGAAGAGCTTCTTGATGAACAGACTAGTCTATAGCAGCATGTCTCACCCTCTTGTGGAAGAGCTTCTTGATGAACAGACTAGTCTATAGCAGCATGTCTCACCCTCTTGTGGAAGAGCTTCATGATGAACAGACTAGTCTATAGCAGCATGTCTCACCCTCTTGTGGAAGAGCTTCTTGATGAACAGACTAGTCTATCGCAGCATGTCTCACCCTCTTGTGGAAGAGCTTCTTGATGAACAGACTAGTCTATAGCAGCATGTCTCACCCTCTTGTGGAAGAGCTTCATGATGAACAGACTAGTCTATAGCAGCATGTCTCACCCTCTTGTGGAAGAGCTTCATGATGAACAGACTAGTCTATAGCAGCATGTCTCACCCTCTTGTGGAAGAGCTTCATGATGAACAGACTAGTCTATAGCAGCATGTCTCACCCTCTTGTGGAAGAGCTTCTTGATGAACAGACTAGTCTATAGCAGCATGTCTCACCCTCTTGTGGAAGAGCTTCTTGATGAACAGACTAGTCTATAGCAGCATGTCTCACCCTCTTGTGGAAGAGCTTCTTGATGAACAGACTAGTCTATAGCAGCATGTCTCACCCTCTTGTGGAAGAGCTTCTTGATGAAGGGTTTCCAGAAGTGTTCTTTGACCCCTTTGGCCTCCAGCACCAGACCATCATGCAGCTCACACAGCTGCTCTATGAAGCAGTGCGGCCCTGAAGACGGCCTGAAGTCTTTCGTGCTGAAGTCCTCTGGTAGACCTGGAGGACCCAGACACACAGACCAGGACCCTGTTTCATCATCATTATTCACTACTACAGTAGATCAAACATTCTAGTAATATCAAAAAAAGGTAAACGTGTTGAATCATATCGAGAGAAATCACGTTGTAATTTTCTGCATCAGTCACCCAATCATGGTTCAGAATTAAAGTTCTGCTCCATCTACTGTAGTAACACACTGACTATGGAGGAGAACCTCCGATAAACATCACTACTGTCTCTTTAAGATGTCCGGTGTGATCTAGTGTTTCAAACCAGCTTGTTTCCTGAGTGGATGCAGCTTGACGTGGAGTCAGAGCCGCTTCCTCTCAGCACAATAAACACAATGTTTTGGAGAAGGAGGTGGAGGAAACACCAGGCTGATTTATTTTAGTTTGATTTATTAGTGCAGAGCTGATAAGCAGGCTTCCCTCCACAGCGTCGTGTTTCACAGCTCTATGTGGGTTTGAGATCTGATGTGGTTCAGTGTGAGGGTTCACCTCTGAAGTTGGGGTTCAGCAGGTCCTTCCTGGCGTTGCACAGCAGAGCGTTGGTGAACACCAGATCCAGGGCACACAGCAGCAGGTGGTAGGAGTTCACCAGGTCATCGCTGATCATCGGGAAGTTCCCTGAAAGGACAGAAAACACCAGCGGATCAGGACACTCTTCACCCTCCCTTGAGCAAGGCACTTCAGAGCTCCTCCTGTTTGTTCCTCTCGTGTTAACATCAAAAATAAGCATCTAGGAGAAACAACATTCTGTCTGCTGCATCAGAAACAAACAATGTAATGGACATAAATTATGTTTTTCAACATTTTATATTGATGTTTCCTTCCAATGTTTTCTATTTACATACAGATTACAAAAAGAGCTGCATGTCATTGTCCAGCTACTTGGATAGAAAATACAGTCTCACCTCAGGAAACAGATTAAAAGCGTATTTAATGTTGCAGCAAACTGTGTGTTTTTATCCATACACGAGGATGAGGCTGGACGTGTGCTACCATACAGATGTTAAACACACGGAGCTGCTGTTCTCAGGATTATGAATAAAAACATCCAAAACCCTGAGAGCACAAACAAACCTTTGGAAACATTTAATACCTCGGGTTCATTGGAGGACATCTTAAAAGGTGAATCTGAGTTTTTTTATTATGTCTAAACTGTGGTGCATCACTAGATAATCTGTCTCCAGAAATGTGTTCAGATGTTTGAACACCAACATCAGAGAACCAGCTGAGAACGAGGACTCTGGATCTTGTCCCGTACAAAGAGGACGTCTCTGGACCGTGTCCACTTATCAATCTGAGGGTCTGGTATCCAGATCAAATCAGACACAGACGATCTCTGTTGGTCAGATGTGATCACAGTCTGTCTCTGTTTATGTTCACCAGCTAGTCTCTGAAGTCCCGAGACGTTCAGGACCAGGTCCTTTATGTCTCGTGTGAACAGGAACAACGATTAATATTCAGGTAAATCTGATCCACCAGTGTCCTCCGAAAGACCTCCAAACATCATCTTCTTCTGGTGAGTTTTATGGCGGCTGCCATCTTTAAGTGTCACATTAGCGCCACCTGCTGGCTGTCCTTGATACTTCTATCCATTGAAATGTTAGGTGTGACCAGTAAAACCACTAGCTGGAAGGCCTCCCAGTCGTTTAGTGGTGCAGCAGACCAGAGGAGCTGGTTACCTTTAGCGTGGACAAACAGAACCCAGCAGAAGTTGAAGACCTCGGTCACAGAGCAGGGATGACGTCTGGAGACAGAAGACCAGAGGAGACATCGTCAGCTATAATTAAACAACACCGTGAAACAAAGAAGCACCAGAACCGGCTGCTCGGGAGAGGTCAAAGCGCACCTCTGTTTGCGGCTGCGGTGAACTCGGGTCGGCTCCTCGGACGGCGCCTTGAAGATGGCTTTGAAGATCGGGACGTACTTCTTGAAGATCACAGCCGACACGGTGAAGTTTCTCTCTAGCTTATTGGTGCTCTGACGGAAGTCCTGAGGCAGGTCGGCCATGTCCTGCCACTTCTTGATCTTATTAAAGAACTCTATCAGACTGTGAGGAGACACAACTCTGACTTATTAAAGAACTCAATGTCCTGTTATTTCATCTTATTAAAGAACTCTATGTCCTGTTACTTCTTGATATTATTAAAGAACTCTATGTCCTGTTACTTCATCTTATTAAAGAACTCTATGTCCTGTTACTTCATCTTATTAAAGAACTATATGTCCCGTTACTTATTCTCATTAAAGAACTCTATGTCCTGTTACTTCATCTTATTAAAGAACTCTATATCCTGTTACTTCTTCTCATGAAAGAACTCTATGTCCTGTTACTTCTTCTCATTAAAGAACTCTATGTCCTGTTACTTCTTCTCATTAAAGAACTCTATATCCTGTTACTTCTTCTCATGAAAGAACTCTATATCCTGTTACTTCTTCTCATTAAAGAACTCTATATCCTGTTACTTCTTCTCATGAAAGAACTCTATGTCCTGTTACTTCATCTTATTAAAGAACTCTATATCCTGTTACTTCTTCTCATTAAAGAACTCTATATCCTGTTACTTCTTCTCATGAAAGAACTCTATATCCTGTTACTTCTTCTCATTAAAGAACTCTATATCCTGTTACTTCTTCTCATGAAAGAACTCTATGTCCTGTTACTTCATCTTATTAAAGAACTCTATATCCTGTTACTTCTTCTCATTAAAGAACTCTATATCCTGTTACTTCTTCTCATTAAAGAACTCTATGTCCTGTTACTTCATCTTATTAAAGAACTCTATATCCTGTTACTTCTTCTCATTAAAGAACTCTATATCCTGTTACTTCTTCTCATGAAAGAACTCTATATCCTGTTACTTCTTCTCATTAAAGAACTCTATGTCCTGTTACTTCATCTTATTAAAGAACTCTATGTCCTGTTACTTCATCTTATTAAAGAACTCAATGTCCTGTTATTTCATCTTATTAAAGAACTCTATGTCCTGTTACTTCTTGATATTATTAAAGAACTCTATGTCCTGTTACTTCATCTTATTAAAGAACTCTATGTCCTGTTACTTCATCTTATTAAAGAACTATATGTCCCGTTACTTATTCTCATTAAAGAACTCTATGTCCTGTTACTTCATCTTATTAAAGAACTCTATATCCTGTTACTTCTTCTCATGAAAGAACTCTATGTCCTGTTACTTCTTCTCATTAAAGAACTCTATGTCCTGTTACTTCTTCTCATTAAAGAACTCTATATCCTGTTACTTCTTCTCATGAAAGAACTCTATATCCTGTTACTTCTTCTCATTAAAGAACTCTATATCCTGTTACTTCTTCTCATGAAAGAACTCTATGTCCTGTTACTTCATCTTATTAAAGAACTCTATATCCTGTTACTTCTTCTCATTAAAGAACTCTATATCCTGTTACTTCTTCTCATGAAAGAACTCTATATCCTGTTACTTCTTCTCATTAAAGAACTCTATATCCTGTTACTTCTTCTCATGAAAGAACTCTATGTCCTGTTACTTCATCTTATTAAAGAACTCTATATCCTGTTACTTCTTCTCATTAAAGAACTCTATATCCTGTTACTTCTTCTCATTAAAGAACTCTATGTCCTGTTACTTCATCTTATTAAAGAACTCTATATCCTGTTACTTCTTCTCATTAAAGAACTCTATATCCTGTTACTTCTTCTCATGAAAGAACTCTATATCCTGTTACTTCTTCTCATTAAAGAACTCTATGTCCTGTTACTTCATCTTATTAAAGAACTCTATATCCTGTTACTTCTTCTCATGAAAGAACTCTATATCCTGTTACTTCTTCTCATTAAAGAACTCTATATCCTGTTACTTCTTCTCATTAAAGAACTCTATGTCCTGTTACTTCATCTTATTAAAGAACTCTATGTCCTGTTACTTCTTGATATTATTAAAGAACTCTATGTCCTGTTACTTCATCTTATTAAAGAACTCTATGTCCTGTTACTTCATCTTATTAAAGAACTATATGTCCCGTTACTTCTCATTAAAGAACTCTATGTCCTGTTACTTCATCTTATTAAAGAACTCTATATCCTGTTACTTCTTCTCATGAAAGAACTCTATGTCCTGTTACTTCTTCTCATTAAAGAACTCTATGTCCTGTTACTTCTTCTCATTAAAGAACTCTATATCCTGTTACTTCTTCTCATGAAAGAACTCTATATCCTGTTACTTCTTCTCATTAAAGAACTCTATATCCTGTTACTTCTTCTCATGAAAGAACTCTATATCCTGTTACTTCTTCTCATTAAAGAACTCTATGTCCTGTTACTTCTTCTCATTAAAGAACTCTATGTCCTGTTACTTCTTCTCATTAAAGAACTCTATATCCTGTTACTTCTTCTCATGAAAGAACTCTATATCCTGTTACTTCTTCTCATTAAAGAACTCTATATCCTGTTACTTCTTCTCATTAAAGAACTCTATATCCTGTTACTTCTTCTCATGAAAGAACTCTATATCCTGTTACTTCTTCTCATTAAAGAACTCTATATCCTGTTACTTCTTCTCATGAAAGAACTCTATATCCTGTTACTTCTTCTCATTAAAGAACTCTATGTCCTGTTACTTCATCTTATTAAAGAACTCTATATCCTGTTACTTCATCTTATTAAAGAACTCTATATCCTGTTACTTATTCTCATTAAAGAACTCTATATCCTGTTACTTCTTCATCTTATTAAAGAACTCTATATCCTGTTACTTCATCTTATTAAAGAACTCTATATCCTGTTACTTATTCTCATTAAAGAACTCTATATCCTGTTACTTCTTCATCTTATTAAAGAACTCTATATCCTGTTACTTATTCTCATTAAAGAACTCTATATCCTGTTACTTCTTCATCTTATTAAAGAACTCTATGTCCTGTTACTTCTTCATCTTATTAAAGAACTCTATATCCTGTTACTTCATCTTATTAAAGAACTCTATATCCTGTTACTTCATCTTATTAAAGAACTCTATGTCCTGTTACTTCATCTTATTAAAGAACTCTATATCCTGTTACTTCTTCTCATTAAAGAACTCTATGTCCTGTTATTTCATCTTATTAAAAAACTCTATATCCTGTTACTTCTTCTCATTAAAGAACTCTATGTCCTGTTACTTCATCTTATTAAAGAACTCTATATCCTGTTACTTCATCTCATTAAAGAACTCTATGTCCTGTTACTTCATCTTATTAAAGAACTCTATATCCTGTTACTTCATCTTATTAAAGAACTCTATGTCCTGTTACTTCATCTTATTAAAGAACTCTATGTCCTGTTACTTCTTCATCTTATTAAAGAACTCTATGTCCTGTTACTTCATCATTCTATAATATATTAAATATATATATTATTAAATATTGTACTTTTTACTGTACAGATTCAGATAATTAATCCACTAATAAATGATGATGTATTATTAAAGATTAAACTACCAGCAGTATATAAAGTGATCATTAATAAAACATATGCAACTACTCTGCATCATGAGTACTTTTACTTTTGGTACTTTAGGCATGTTGACAATAATACTTTTGTTCTTTTACTGAAGAATTACAGATTTTTACATGTATTTCTACACTGTGGTATTAGTACTTTTACTGAAGAAGATCAGAGTACTTCTTCCCCCACTGGGTAATAAACAGAGTCAGACAGACCTTCAGGTGAGAGCACAGGTGCATTGTGGGCCTACCTCATCTCTGAGCAGCGTAGGATTCTGGTCAGAGAGACGTAGTTTCCTTCAGTGGTTCCTTTACCCACCGTGGGGACTGAAGACCTGCAGGCTACGTACAGAGAGCAGGACAACCAGTGGAGGACGCTGCCCTGGAGACATGATGGGGGGGGGGGGGGGGGGGGGTTCTATTATTTCCTCGAGTACTCCATAGTTTTGTCTTTAAATGTCAGAAAACAGTGAGAAACCGGCTGTGACATCAGTTATCGTTTTGTCCGACTCACCGTCCAGAAATACAAACATTTCATCATCACGTGTGACAAAGAAAAGACTCAAATCCTCACATGTCCTCTGTTTTAGAGAAAGAAGTAGTTTGACTGAGACAGACAGACAGACTAATGTCTCCTAATGTCTCCTTACGTCTTCTATAATGTCTCCTAATGTCTCCTTACGTCTTCTATAATGTCTCCTAGTGTCTCACCTATAGTTCCTGCTCATGTCCTCGTAGCTCCTCCACACCTCTCTACTCGCCTCCTAACGTCTCCTTACGTCTTCTATAATGTCTCCGAATGTCTCCTTACGTCTTCTATAATGTCTCCTAGTGTCTCACCTATAGTTCCTGCTCATGTCCTCGTAGCTCCTCCACGCCTCTCTACTCGCCTCCTAACGTCTCCTATAATGTCTCCTATAATGTCTCCTAACGTCTTCTATAATGTCTCATAGTGTCTCACCTCTAAGGTATAGTTCCTGCTCATGTCCTCGTAGCTCCTCCACGCCTCTCTACTCGCCTCCTGTCTCCTTACGTCTTCTATAATGTCTCCTAATGTCTTCTATAATGTCTCCTAATGTCTCCTTACGTCTTCTATAATGTCTCATAGTGTCTCACCTCTAAGGTATAGTTCCTGCTCATGTCCTCGTAGCTCCTCCACGCCTCTCTACTCGCCTCCTAATGTCTCCTTACGTCTTCTATAATGTCTCCTAATGTCTTCTATAATGTATCCTAATGTCTCCTTACGTCTTCTATAATGTCTCAGTGTCTCACCTCTAAGGTAACGTTATAGTTCCTGCTCATGTCCTCGTAGCTCCTCCACGCCTCTCTACTCGCCTCCTAATGTCTCCTTACGTCTTCTATAATGTCTCCTAATGTCTTCTATAATGTCTCCTAATGTCTTCTATAATGTATCCTAATGTCTCCTTACGTCTTCTATAATGTCTCATAGTGTCTCACCTCTAAGGTATAGTTCCTGCTCATGTCCTCGTAGCTCCTCCACGCCTCTCTACTCGCCTCCTCGTCCATATTTAAAGCTCGACACAGGTCTTCAAACCCGGTTCGAGCTTTCTGCAGAAACTCGTCCTCGTCGCTCATTTTCGTTTCTTTTTACAACAAATAAAACGGTTAAAATGTTAGTTTGGTATAAACCGAGCGACACTAGTGGTAAACAGCCGCTGTTTAACCGAATCTCTCCGTAGCAGCGTTATTACCGGTTATTACCGAGTCGTACCGAGCGGCCATTTAAAGGTCCTCTCACTGACAGCTACGGCGCCGCGTGGCCGCTAAGAACGTAGGTATGGTCACGAGCCACGACGTCCGACGTCATTCGGTGCGTAACTGTACGCAGAGAATAGCGGCTCAGGCCTCAGCCCACTAAACGTGCGTAACTCAGCGTGGATGGGTGGGTCGACCTGTCAATCTAAATACTACTTCCGGTTGTTCGTGTTTTCAGTTGTTTCCTCACGAAGTCCGTCTGAAAACACTTCCAACTTCGTTAAATTGTGTTTTTAAACGTACCATCATTAAAATGACGTTATTACAGCATTATAAACGTTTGTAGGTTTTTAATAGTCTTCGGCTTCTAAAAACGTACTTGAAAGGCACGAAACGTCCGCTGGAATCTGTGATTTTCAGAGTAAAGTCTGAATGAAACAGACACTAAAGGGAGGAGCTAAACTAAATAAACAAATATAGTAAATAATAAACACGATAAACGTTATAAAGTCATATTTCTGACACTTTCTCACAGATGGCGAATAAACTGGCAATGAACACTGAATTATTTGTATGTTATGATTAATTATATTATCAATATATTTATTTAAATTAAGGCTATTAATGATTAAGGCTTAAACTATTTGGGTGAATGTTTCTTAAATATATAAATATATATATTTCCTGTTCACAAGCTTTAAACGTATCAACACTAATAAGTAATAAAATTAGTGCTGGGCAAGTTAACGTGTTGTCGCGTTAATGCAATCATTAATTAACAGCGACAATTATATTGTCAAGCGTTAACGCAGCGTTTGTTTTTTTATTAAACGGCCATTTTTAACACAAGAACCGGGCAGCTAGCGGTGAACAGCTGTTTGTGTGGCGTCTCTTCCCGTTTCCTTCACCTACATTCCCCTGGGTCCTAAGTCCCTCCATGTACAGTTTCTTATCACCCTAAAGTTGTTTTGTGTGTAATATGTATAATAAGCATCATTTGTATCACTACTGAGAACTTAACAAACATAAAAACATGACGTAGATAGGTTTGCAGTTTTCAAGGTGTATATTTAAATATCTCTTACACACATGAAGATAAAGTAGTGAACACTGGCTGAATATCTACGATCAGAATCATTATAACTGTTATAACTGCTGCTGTGTAAAGGGAATACTGCTGCTAACAACAACCTGATGTGTTTAAAGTGCACAATACACTACTTTAGAATTCATTATAGAACTTTGCCATAACAATGAGATTAATCGTGATTTAACATTGTAATCGTTCCACAGCACTAAATAAAATACATCTATACAATAAGTAACATATTCAGCTTGAGGACAGAAGTATAATCATCAAAAGAAGCTCAAAGACTCTACACTTCACCTGCACAGGTGTTTCCACGGACACAACAAGACAGGATTCAGCGACAAATGGGACTTTTATTTTGAAAGCCAGTGCAGACTATGTGAGGGGGCGGGGCTTCAGCTACAGTAACATCTGCGGAGAAGCAGCTACAGACAAAGTGCACAGGACTCCAGCCAATGAGAGAGGACTACAGAGGGTGGGGGGTGATGATGTCACAGGGGATCAGGTGAAGTTCTTCTTCAGGAAGTTGATGAGGCCGTTAGTGGACGAGTCATGAGACGAGACCTCAGAGTCGTTCTTCAGCTCCGGCTCGATCTGCTTCGCCAGCTGTTTACCGAGCTCAACGCTGACGACACACAACGGGGTTAAGATTAGTGCGTGTGTAGGTGGGTGCAGGTGCGTGCGCGTGCAGGTGCGTGCGTGTGTAGGTGGGTGCGTGCGTGCGCAGGTGGGTGTAGGGGCGTGCGTGCGTGTGCAGGGGCGTGCGTGCGTGCGCAGGTGGGTGTAGGGGCGTGCGTGCGCAGGTGGGTGCAGGGGCGTGCGTGCGTGCGCAGGTGGGTGTAGGGGCGTGCGTGCGTGCGCAGGTGGGTGTAGGGGCGTGCGTGCGCAGGTGGGTGCAGGGGCGTGCGTGCGTGCGCAGGTGGGTGCAGGGGCGTGCGTGCGCAGGTGGGTGCAGGTGCGTGCGTGCGCAGGTGGGTGTAGGGGCGTGCGTGCGCAGGTGGGTGCAGGGGCGTGCGTGCGTGCGCAGGTGGGTGCAGGGGCGTGCGTGCGTGCGCAGGTGGGTGCAGGGGCGTGCGTGCGTGCGCAGGTGGGTGCAGGGGCGTGCGTGCGCAGGTGGGTGCAGGTGCGTGCGTGCGCAGGTGGGTGTAGGGGCGTGCGTGCGCAGGTGGGTGTAGGTGCGTGCGTGCGCAGGTGGGTGTAGGGGCGTGCGTGCGCAGGTGGGTGTAGGTGCGTGCGTGCGCAGGTGGGTGCAGGGGCGTGCGTGCGTGCGCAGGTGGGTGCAGGGGCGTGCGTGCGTGCGCAGGTGGGTGCAGGTGCGTGCGTGCGCAGGTGGGTGTAGGGGCGTGCGTGCGCAGGTGGGTGCAGGGGCGTGCGTGCGTGTGCAGGTGGGTGCAGGGGCGTGCGTGCGTGCGCAGGTGGGTGCAGGGGCGTGCGTGCGTGCGCAGGTGGGTGCAGGGGCGTGCGTGCGTGCGCAGGTGGGTGCAGGGGCGTGCGTGCGCAGGTGGGTGCAGGTGCGTGCGTGCGCAGGTGGGTGTAGGGGCGTGCGTGCGCAGGTGGGTGCAGGGGCGTGCGTGCGTGCGCAGGTGGGTGCAGGGGCGTGCGTGCGTGCGCAGGTGGGTGTAGGGGCGTGCACGCGCAGGTGGGTGTAGGGGCGTGCGTGCGTGCGCAGGTGGGTGTAGGTGCGTGCGTGCGCAGGTGGGTGTAGGGGCGTGCGCGCGCAGGTGGGTGTAGGTGCGTGCGTGCGCAGGTGGGTGTAGGTGCGTGCGTGCGCAGGTGGGTGTAGGGGCGTGCGTGCGTAGGTGGGTGCAGGGGCGTGCGTGCGTGCGCAGGTGGGTGCAGGGGCGTGCGTGCGTGCGTAGGTGGGTGCAGGGGCGTGCGTGCGTGCGCAGGTGGGTGCAGGGGCGTGCGTGCGTGCGTAGGTGGGTGTAGGGGCGTGCGTGCGTGCGTAGGTGGGTGCAGGGGCGTGCGTGCGTGCGCAGGTGGGTGTAGGGGCGTGCGCGCGCAGGTGGGTGCAGGGGCGTGCGTGCGCAGGTGGGTGTAGGGGCGTGGGTGCAGGTGCGTAGGTGGGTGTAGGGGCGTGGGTGCAGGTGCGTAGGTGGGTGTAGGGGCGTGCGTGCGTGCGCAGGTGGGTGCGTGCGTGTGCAGGGGCGTGCGGGTGCGTGCGGGTGCAGGGGGGTGCGTGCAGGTGCGTGCGTGCGTGCGTGCGTGCGTGCGTGCGTGCGTGCGTGCGTGCGTGCGCAGGGGTGCGTGCGCAGGGGTGCGTGCGCAGGTGGGTGTAGGGGCGTGCATGCGTGTGCAGGTGCGTGCGTGTGCAGGTGCGTGCGTGTGCAGGTGCGTGCGTAGGTGCGTGCGTGTGCCGGTGCGTGCGTGTGCGTGTCCTCACCCCCACTGGTCGTAGCTGTTGATTCCCCACATGACGCCCTGAACAAAGATCTTGTGTTCGTACATCGCTGGAAGAGAAATCACAGGATTAATAATATTACTCTTCATCTACAGTTTAGTCCTAAATGATCACTGATGTCATCCGACCTGCTGTTTAACTTGATGAAGTCAGTTTGTTTCGACAGACAGACAGAACTCACCAACCAGAGCTCCCAGTGTGAACGGGCTCAGCTTCTTGAACACGATGGAGTTACTCGGCTTGTTCCCTTCAAAGACCTTCAAAAGAAAACAGAAATGTGAGTTTGTTCAACGTTTGAAAGGAAATCAAACAGACTCTGGAACCGGGGATCGAACCAGCAACCCTGAGTCAGAGGACGAGTCACCACAGAGACGGTTTATAGATCGCTTCTCTCGTCTTCATCACTAAACCATAATTTAAATGAGCTCACTACATGCTCAGAGAGAGAGAGGAGCGGATCACATGACTGACTAACTGATTGACTAATTGACTAATTGATTGACTAATTTATTGAGTAATTGATTGATTACTTTGTGAGGCAGCAGCTGCTGCAGGGCGTCTCCCTTCAGGCCTCCGGCCTCCAGCTCTCTACGAGCCTCTTCTGAGGTCTTCCCCTTCATCAGAGCTTCTGTCTGCGCCAGGAAGTTAGCCGCCAGGATCTGAGGACAGCAGCATGTGAGCAGGTCAACAGGTGAGCAGGTCGACAGGTGAGCAGGTGAGCAGGTCAACAGGTGAGCAGGTGGTGTCAAACAAAAGCTGGTGTCTCTGGAGCAGAGGACGGCTGAAGGTGGGCGTTACCTTGTGGTGGAGGTTGTCTCTGATTGGATGCTGAGACTGAGCAGGAATGAGGAAGTCAGCAGGAATCATACGAGTACCTGAGAGAAAACGACGAGTCAGTGAGTTCAAAGGTCACACGTCCACACACACTCCAGTCAATATTTACATCTAAAGACGAGACATCGTGTGTGTGTGTGTGTGTGTGTGCGTGTGCACGTACATTAGTGCTGGGCAAGTTAACACGATAATAACGCATTCATTAATTAACGGCGACAATTATTTTATCGCGCGTTAACGCATTTTTTAATTTATTATTATTGTATTGGAGATGATATGTCCCTTCAGGGTTGCCGTAGAGAAAAGGAGACTCCCGCTTCTGGTCGAGGGAGGGGGGGGAGAAATAAACAGAAGCCATGGGCTGATGTCCGGTCTGCCGACTCCGCTTATTACCGTCTTATAAATGCCCCTCACACAGAACCCAGGACGCTCGGTCACAGCGGTGTTTCTTATGCACCGCCTACGGACCGCTACGACTAGCTTACGCTTCGTGACCGTGAACTTTCTGAGCTGCTGCTCTCACTGGAGACTACTGGACATCACTGGGTCACCTTCATCACCTCTGAGTTACAGCATCATAGTGATGAAGAGTAGAGCTGGGTCACATGCTCTGACTGTCATGAAGACTCAACACACGCATGTAGATGAACGTGTGAATCATGTTAATCGTTGCCCAGCACGATATGTATACATATATGTATACACACACACACACACACACACACACACACACGAGACCTTGGTGGATCAGCTGGTAGAAGGCGTGCTGTCCATTGGTCCCTGGTTCTCCCCACACGATTGGTCCGGTGTGATAGTTGACACGAACGCCGTCTTTGGTGATGTATTTACCGTTGGACTCCATGTCACCCTGACGACCACACACACACACACACACACACACACAATAATCAATAAGTGGTGCTGTCTGCGGTGGGTCAGAGCCGCGTGTCTCACCTGTTGGAAGTAGGCAGCGAAGCGGTGCATGTACTGGTCGTAGGGCAGCATGACGTGCGTCTCCGCCTGGAAGAAGTTGATGTACCAAACACCGAGCAGGGCCAGCAGGACGGGGACGTTCTGCTGCAGAGGGACGCTGAGGAAGTGGTTGTCCTGGAGACACACGTTTAATCCGTATTAAACATCAGTAACTCAAGACAACCAGTGTGTGTTATTACCTCAATAAACAAACAGCTGATTAAATGTTGGACCAATAGAAACACAGATGACCTCACCATCCAGTGAGCTCCAGACAGAAGCTGCTCAAAGTTCTCAAAGCCTGAAACACACACAGGTCACGGGTCACAGGTCACGGGTCACAGGCAGTAACAGTGACGTAAAACACAACTTTCATTCTTTATGGACCTCAGAGACGATGACGTCATTGTGTGTTTATGTTTCACTGAGTCATGACGAAGAGGAGGAAGAGTTTCCACTCTATAAAGTCTGGTGATGACAATAAACGACTTCCTGTTGTGTGTTTTTCATTCATTAATGTCCACGTCACGTGACCCTCTTCATGATGCTGGTCATAGATTATTGAACATGTTGAGATTGTGCGAGTAGACGTACCGACGTGCAGAGCGATGGACAGACCGATGGCCGACCACAGAGAGTAACGACCTCCCACCCACTGAGGAGGAGCACACATGACACATCACCAATCACAGCGCAGAGAACAGACAGGAAGTCCCGCCCACGTCACCAGGAAGAGGGGGGAGACCCAGGTCGTTAACTTTATATTAAATATTAATACTGTTTTAAATTATCTTTATGAAGGCCGTGGCAGCCAATCAGAGACAGGACAGACTTGATGACATCACGACCTGTCAGCCAATCACAAACTTACGTCCCAGAACTCAAACATGTTGTCTGTGTCGATGCCGAAGTCTCTCACTTTGACCTGAAGACAAAACAGAGGAAATATTATTCATATTATTCACTTATTATCTGCTCACAGAGACGCTAATAAAATAATAATAATAAACTGATTTATAGATTATATTGTAGTGTTTATACTTCTCTATGTAATAATATATATGTATTTAAGCATGACCCACTATGTTTCACTTTAAAGACATACTACAATATATATATATATATATATATATATATATATATATATATATATATATATATATATATATTAATACACATTAGCCTATAGTAGCATAGCACACACAGCCTAGATGACTTACTGCGTTGGTCGACAGAGCCACGAAATGTTTGGCCACAGCAGATTTCTGGAAGACGAGAAGAGAAATGCGACGACACGATATTCACAATGTGCATCTCGTGACAGGAAGTACATTTACCGACGACTGCACACGTAAAGATTTACATTTGATAGAATCAAACTATGGATTAGTGGTGTTCCTTCTCTATCTCTAACAGAACAGTCTGCTTCTATCAGTGTCGTCCAATCAGCTGACAGGAGACAGACGGACTCACATGGTGGGCTGTCTGGAGGAACCAGTCTCTGGCAGACTCTGCGTTGGTGATGGTCTCCTGAGTGGTGAACGTCTGGAGAAAGAACACCACAAGCAGCGTTAACGTGACGCTAACGTGATGCTATAGTGACGTCAACATCGATGCTAACGTGATGCTATAGTGATGTCAACATCGATGCTAACGTGATGCTATAGTGATGTCAACATCGATGCTAACGTGATGCTATAGTGATGTCAACATCGATGCTAACGTGATGCTAACATGATGCTATAGTGATGTCAACATCGATGCTAACGTGATGCTATAGTGATGTCAACATCGATGCTAACGTGATGCTATAGTGATGTCAACATCGATGCTAACGTGATGCTAACATGATGCTATAGTGATGTCAACATCGATGCTAACGTGATGCTATAGTGATGTCAACATCGATGCTAACGTGATGCTAACGTAATGTACCGGGTCATCTGGTCATTCATTGTTCTTCAGTACGACTGAGTTTCAGGGAAACGTTTCTGATTTTAACCAGTTTTGTATTTTATTATATTTGAGCAGTGGTGGGCCAGCAAGGCCTTCTCTGCTGGTCTAAACACAATCACTAAGTTATATATATTTTAATATTTGTTCTTAAATACACTACATGTATTATAATTTATAACATATTGTCCCCATCATCTTATTTTCTAATTGCACAGCTCCTGTCTTCCTCAGTTGCTCTGCTTCCAGTGCAGCTTGTTTTAAGTAGAGCTTTTATCCAATCAGATCTCACCTCTGTGTCTCTAGGTAGAACAGAGGCCCGAGGCCTGCAGACTCACAAGTGCATCCATGTGCACTTTAAGGGAATGGGGACGATATTGTTGATTGTCATAGTGTTCAACCAATCAGATCTTTAGTTTGACATGTTGGGCGTATTCTTTGACGTGTCAGAGCTGCTAGCTGGCCTACAAGTACGTGATTGGTCAGTGGGCTAGCCTGACGTGTTGGGCGGTGACAATCCCAACATCTGCTGCCTCTGTGAGCGGACATCTTCAGCCTGAAACGCATTAAAACGTATTCAAGAAATACAACTAGGGAGGCTCCACTGTCTTCACTAGCGTCCATGAATGGAGAAGGACTTCTTACTGGAACTAAAACACACGGATGTACTGAACAACCGTGAGATTAAACTCTTTGTAACAAAGAGAGGAGGATGGACTTTAAATAGTGAACAGCAGCTCTGCTAAGTTAAATGTGTTTGTACATCTGCAGTAGCTTTAATATGCTTGTTTATATATTATTATTTGTACAACTTGTTTTTATGAAGATGGATTTTTGTTTGGTTTTAAACCTGATAGGAACCATCGTTACGTCCTATGTTGCTCTGGGGACATATTTAGTCGGTGCAACAAGTAACAAGAAGACACGTGAAGCGGCAGAAGTCTATATACTCCGCGCAAAGTGTGAAGTTAACGAGTTAAAGTGATGATCTTTGAAGATTCATGTGTTTTCAGGTGGACTCATTGTCCCTCTCGGTGTTGACAGACGAATGAATCCGTCACTGACATGGATGAAGGTTTGGTGTGTTTCCTGGAGGAGGGATCGTAGCGGTACTGTGTGTATGTTGTTCCCTCTGAGGTGAAGAACATCTGAACGGCCCGTGCTCTTCAGTGTGCGGATGAATACGTGCGATAGCTCCGCAGCTGTTTCAATGCATTGTCCGTTAATGACGCAGCTCGTATTCATGGAGCTGCACTTAGTGTCTTTATAAGTGTTGAGCTTCATTTTTACACGAAACAAATAATAACCGTAGCTGTGGCGTCATGAGGAGGTTCGACTGTAGGACAGCACCGAGGGCCCAGGTACAACATGCACGGCCCGCCACTGTAACAACGTGGAAGTATATTTAAAAACCATGTTGAACTTCATCCATGTTGCCAGAAACCAGACTTCAGCTGCTGTCTGCTCTCCAACTACAGGCTGTTCTCCAGACATCAGAGGCTACTTATATGAGCCAGAAGAACATGAAAGAGTATCGAGGAGGACGAGGCCTCCTCGATATGCCACCTTGGAGGCGATGATGAAGAGGGTGGTCTCTGCGTTGAGCTGAGCGAGGGTCTTGGCCATGTGAGTCCCGTCGATGTTGGAGACGAACCAAACGTTTGGTCCTCCAGCTGAATACGGCTTCAGCGCCTCGGTCACCATCAGAGGGCCCTGAACGCACCACACCGTGAGGTCAGAGGTCAAGATGAACATAGGAGTCAGATATCTGACCTACAGGTCACTCACCAGGTCAGAGCCCCCGATGCCGATGTTCACAACGTCCGTGATGCTTTTACCACTGAAGCCTTTCCACTCACCGCTACGGACTCTCTGTGGACACAAGACCAGAGGTACCTTTACCTTAAACTCTAGAACTCTAGGTCTTAAACTCTAGAACCAACGACAAACAAACATACGTACGCGACATAAACTCTAGAACCAACGACACAAACATACGTACGCGACATAAACTCTAGAACCAACGACACAAACATACGTACGCGACATAAACTCTAGAACCAACACAAACATACGTACGCGACATAAACTCTAGAACCAACGACAAACATACGTACGCGACAAACTCTAGAACCAACGACACAAACATACGTACGTACGCGACAAACTCTAGAACCAACGACACAAACATACGTACGTACGAGACATAAACTCTAGAACCAACGACAAACAAACATACGTACGCGACATGAACTCTAGAACCAACGACACAAACATACGTACGTACGCGACATAAACTCTAAAACCAACGACACAAACATAAGTACGCGACATAAACTCTAGAACCAACGACACAAACATACGTACGCGACATAAACTCTAGAACCAACACAAACATACGTACGCGACAAACTCTAGAACCAACGACACAAACATACGTATGCGACAAACTCTAGAACCAACGACACAAACATAAGTATGCGACATAAACTCTAGAACCAACGACAAACATAAGTATGCGACATAAACTCTAGAACCAATGACAAACATAAGTATGCGACATAAACTCTAGAACCAACGACACAAACATACGTACGCGACATAAACTCTAGAACCAACGACACAAACATACGTACGCGACATAAACTCTAGAACCAACGACACAAACATACGTACGCGACATAAACTCTAGAACCAACGACACAAACATACGTACGTACGCGACATAAACTCTAGAACCAACGACACAAACATACGTACGTACGCGACAAACTCTAGAACCAACGACACAAATATACGTACGTACGAGACATAAACTCTAGAACCAACGACAAACAAACATACGTACGCGACATGAACTCTAGAACCAACGACACAAACATACGTACGTACGCGACATAAACTCTAAAACCAACGACACAAACATAAGTACGC
>JAFEUB010001610.1:20000-30000 GCA_024529925.1 Ophthalmolycus amberensis | reverse complement strand
TTCTAGAATAACATTTATTCTATATACATAGTTTATATAACGTATATAACAGTTTATATTATAAACTATGTTATATACGTTACATAAACTGTTATATACGTTATATAAGCTATGTTATATACGTTATATAAGCTATGTTATATACTTTATATAAACTATGTTATATACGTTGTATTAACTATGATATATGTTATATAAACTATGTTATATACATTATATAACCTATGTTATATACATTATATAAGCTGTTATATACGTTATATAAGCTATGTTATATACGTTATATAAACGATGTTATATACGTTATATAAACTGTTATACACGTTATATAAACTGTTATGTACGTTATATAAACTTATATATGTTATATATGTTATATAAATTGTTATATACGTTAGATAAACTGTTATATAAATTGTTATTTAAACTGTTATATACGTTATATAAACTATTTTATATACATTATAAAAACTGACAGCTGGATCCTTTTTCTACTCGTTTATTTTCTATTTATAGATGACATCACTTCCTGTAGCTCTAACGGGTCGAAAGTTAGTGGTTTAAAATAGCTGGATGAGGCGAAACATCTGGTTAGAATAAAGTAGTCTCAAGAAGCAGCTGCCTGACTCACAACTAAACATCTGGACTGGTTAAATGGGTAAAAACATCTGGATTAAGGTGTAATAACATCTGGACTGAGTTAACAAGTGAGCACATCTGGATTAAGGTGTAATAACTGGACCGGATGACCGTCTGGATTAAGATGTAATAACATTTGGACTGGGTTAACAGGTGAGAACG
This sequence comes from Ophthalmolycus amberensis, assembly GCA_024529925.1. Lineage (NCBI taxonomy): Eukaryota > Metazoa > Chordata > Actinopteri > Perciformes > Zoarcidae > Ophthalmolycus > Ophthalmolycus amberensis. The sequence continues at coordinate 29,199 of JAFEUB010001610.1, read as the reverse complement.
TGTGGATTAAAGTGTAATAACGTGTGGATTAAGGTGTAATAACGTGTGGACTGGGTTAATGGGTGAGAACATCTGGAACAGTTTATTAGAAAAATGCAAACACCTTCATCTACAGAAGATCTGAAATGCCCAAATTAAACCAATGTGAAAAAGAAATAAAGTGAAATATAAAACAGGTTATTTGTATTTTCTTTATGTTTTAACATTTATCGACATTATTCAAACATGTTCAGGACAATTATTTAAGGTATTTTATAACTAAAGTAATTATTATTCACCGTGCAATTAAAACCAAATCACAGAAATTATTATAAAGAACAAGTTTGATTTGACATGTAAATGTAGAAACAATTCTATTAATAAATGCTCTTTAAACTAAAGGTTTAAACTCAGCTATGATTATTGATTAAATACAATAAACATCTGACTTCTGTGGTAATAAAAACTCATCGTTATTAAAGAGGTGTTTAATAATTGTCCTTTGACAGTTTATGCAAACATAAAGAAATACAACAGGTTCACTTCATTTGTTTTACTTGATGCGCATTTAATCTTACGTATGTTTCTGTTTGGAGGCTTAAAGCCATAAAGATTTAGATCTGAGTGGATCTCACTGAAGCTTTAGTGACCCACGAGTAAAGGAAACCACATAGCTTTGACACGTGATCGGTCTGAGACCCAGTTTACTCCCAGTCCTCAAGCTGGACTGGGTGTAAAAACTACCACAACAACCACAGAAGACCTGTTCAGTCTTCTTAAAGAGACAGTACTGATGGTTTAAACCCTTCTTAAAGAGACAGTAGCAATGGTTCACAGCTTTTCTACAGGAGGAGCTTAAATAACTGTTTTTATGAATAGAGTCTGGTGTGAAGAGAACATGGATATCAGAAAGGTGGAAATATTCTGAATATAACTAATATTGATTCTGTTATGTCTAAAATAATCACTTTGCTCCTGTGAACCATCACCACTGTCCCTTTAAGAAGAGAAACATCTTCTATTGACACTTGAAGAGGAGTAAGCTGACAAAGAGGAGGTGACGGTTAATAGAGGGCTGTTTGGGGCTGAAGTCCCCCCCCCCCCCGAAATAAAGCTATGTATCATCAGGTTCTGGTTCAGAGGAGAGAATTCATTGAAAAACAAACTCAATATGACATTTATACATTATTGTATTTAGAGATGGTGACTTTTTTAACTGGGTCCTTGTTTGTTTCCCCGTTGTGTTGAAGCCTCAGTGCTGGTGACAAATATACAACTAGAAGACATCTTCATTGTTTGAGTCAACAGAAGATCCACCGTCCTGTAGAGTCGTCTTCTCTCTGAGAGACTACGCCGACACTTTGTTGTCCTTCTGGAACAAAACAAAGACGTGTTTAATACATCGTTTTCAACAAGACAAGAGTTCTACCAACACTTTTACTACTACAACTTTTACTACCGCCGTGTCTCCTACCGCCCCTTCTCCTAGCGCCACTACCGCCGCTTCTACTACCGCCGTGTCCAACGTCTCCTCTACTACCGCTTCAACTACCGCCGTGTCTCCTACCGCTTCTACTATCCCCCCTTCTCCTAGCGCCACTACCGCCGCTTCTCCGACCGCCGCTTCTCCGACCGCCGCTTCTCCGACCGCCACTTCCACCGTCCCCTCTACTACCGCCCCTTCTCCTAGCGCCACTACCGCCGCTTCTACTACCGCCGCTTCTACTACCGCCGCTTCTACTACCGCCGCTTCCACCGTCCCCTCTACTACCGCCGCTTCTACTACCCCCCCTTCTCCTAGCGCCACTACCGCCGGTTCTCCTACCGCCGGTTCTCCTACCGCCGGTTCTCCGACCGCCGCTTCTCCGACCGCCGCTTCTCCGACCGCCGCTTCGCCTACCGCCGCTTCGCCTACCGCCGCTTCGCCTACCGCCGCTTCGCCTACCGCCGCTTCTCCTACCGCCGCTTCTCCTACCGCCACTTCTCCTACCGCCACTTCCACCGTCCCCTCTACTACCGCCCCTTCTCCTAGCGCCACTACCGCCGCTTCTACTACCGCCGCTTCCACCGTCCCCTCTACTACCGCCGCTTCTGCTACCCCCCTTCTCCTAGCGCCACTACCGCCGCTTCTCCTACCGCCGCTTCTACTACCGCCGCTTCCACCGTCCCCTCTACTACCGCCGCTTCTACTACCCCCCCTTCTCCTAGCGCCACTACCGCCGCTTCTACCGTCCCCTCTACTACCGCCACTTCTCCTGCCGCCACTACCGCCTCCTTCTCCTAGCGCCGCTTCTACTACCGCCGCTTCCACCGTCCCCTCTCCTGCCACAACTACCGCCTCCTTCTCCTGCCGCAACCTTCTCCTGCCGCAACTACTGCCTCCTTCTCCTGCCGCAACTACTGCCTCCTTCTCCTGCCGCAACTACCTGCCTCCTTCTCCTACCGCTTCTCCTAGCGCCACTATTGCCTCCTTCTCCTACCGCTTCTCCTACCGCCACTATTGCCTCCTTCTCCTAGCGCCCCCTGTACTACCGCCTCCTTCTCCTACCGCCACTACCGCCTCTTTCTCCTACCGCTTCTCCTAGCGCCACTATTGCCTCATTCTCCTACCGCTTCTCCTAGCGCCACTATTGCCTCCTTCTCCTAGCGCCCCCTGTACTACCACCTCCTTCTCCTACCGTGTAGTTATTATGTGATAATAATAAACCATGTGACCAGGGTTCTCACCCTGTATGCTGATAGGTCGGCAAACTCCCGGCCGGCCTGGTTTCCACGGTAACCTCCTCTGAAGCCTCCTCCCTGCGGCGGTCCGAAGGATCCTCGGCTCGCCGAGCGACCTCGACCTCCTCTGAAGCCCATCCCTCCTCGTCCTCGGTAACCTCCGCGACCTCGGCCGTGACGGAGAGGGATGCCGAACGTCTCGGCATTCATCCTCCTCTCCTCCGCCCAGGTCTGCCTCCGCTCCCTAAAGGAGGTGAGGAGGAGGTGAAGAGGACACTAGGACTTGAACTTATGAGGGCTGCTGGACCACCAGAACCACTTACCTGGGGAACCCAGAGACTCCAGACTTCTCGTTAGCTTTCCTGAAGAGACAAAAGACAACACAGATGTGTCATCATCAGACAAACATCTGTCTCATATGTTCTAATAGAAGTGATGAGACGATGAAGACCCTTTAAGACATTTAACACCACATCCATGTACACAGTCTGGCCAGGACATGGAGGACAGACGGGCCGGGACTCTGAGGACATGGACCCAGAGGACAGAGGGACAGGTACCTGGTGTCGTCACAGGAGATGTTGTCGAAGAAGGACTTGGACTTGTCGTAGTAACAGTTGGGTCCCAGAGGGTCACCCCCCTCCTCCTCAGCCGGTCCTTCACTGGCCTGGGTCTCCACTCCGGAGTCAACCTTCTCCTCTCCGTTCACCGCTTTGTCTGTCTTCTCCGTCTTCTCATCTGAGAGACCAGAGGATGAAACGGGTCAAACAGAACCAGGTGTGAGGTATGATCTCTGATAATGTTAGTGTCTAAATCAAAAGGAGCAGCGCTAGTCACGTCAGCAGCACCGCTAACGGCTAACCAACGGAGGTTCACTTCAGTTACATTATGATGCCTTCAGGCTCTGCTCAGTAGGGTTGGGTACCGAAAATCGGTGCCAATATGGCACCAGTTCCTATACGACTGGTATCTACCGGACCGACACGCAATGCAGATTTCAGTGCTTCCTTTCGGTGCCTGAGTCGATTGAAATACTTTTTTTACACTACTCTGATGACTCCGTCCTGGCAGCAGGTAACGATAGCCTCGGTCCTCTGCTCCTCACTCGAGCTGTGCGCCCTTAGAAACAAACCCCTCCATCATTCTGGCGAAGCTTCGGCCATGATTTATTCAAAAAACCTGTCAAACGGCTGGCAGGCTGCTGACTTCCTCCATCGACATCCGGGTACTTAGCGCTGCCGCTCATAAGCACAACACAGGCACGCAAAACTTTCTTCTTCGAGGAGTAGTGGCGGTTGGCAAACGATGAATTGGCGCATTAGTGCCACCAACTGGTAAAATAAAATAAGTCAGGAGACGTGTCGTATTTTGCCAAATATGCTCATATTTCTGCAAAAGAATTGCTGAAGTTTGAAGCTGTAGTGTGTGTACAGAGTGAGTGTGTGTTTTGTATTTATTTATATTTATTTCAGTATACTTTAAACAGTTAACAGTTAATATATTGTTAAATTTGAAGAAAAAAAAAAAGAATCGGTTCAGGAACCGTTTAGGCACCGGTATCGTTTTAAAAGTATCGTTTTAGCACCGGTATCGGAAAAACCCAAACGATACCCAACCCTACTGCTCAGTGAACAGGAGTACTGGCTGAAGGTAAATTAATAAGTTATCATGTGTTCAAATGTAATCTGTAAAATGCAGTTTCCATGAAGACATCCCATAGCAGTCGAGATGTCTCCATGAAGACATCCCATAGCAGTCGAGATGTTTCACTGAAGACATCCCATAGCAGTCGAGATGTTTCACTGAAGACATCCCATAGCAGTCGAGATGTTTCACTGAAGACATCCCATAGCAGTCGAGATGTTTCACTGAAGACATCCCATAGCAGTCGAGATGTTTCACTGAAGACATCCCATAGCACTCGAGATGTTTCCATGAAGACATCCCATAGCAGTCGAGATGTTTCACTGAAGACATCCCATAGCAGTCGAGATGTTTCACTGAAGACATCCCATAGCAGTCGAGATGTTTCACTGAAGACATCCCATAGCAGTCGAGATGTTTCACTGAAGACATCCCATAGCAGTCGAGATGTTTCCATGAAGACATCCCAGAGCAGTCGAGATGTTTCACTGAAGACATCCCATAGCACTCGAGATGTTTCACTGAAGACATCCCATAGCACTCGAGATGTTTCACCGAAGACATCCCATAGCAGTCGAGATGTTTCACCGAAGACATCCCATAGCAGTCGAGATGTTTCACCGAAGACATCCCATAGCAGTCGAGATGTTTCACTGAAGACATCCCATAGCAGTCGAGATGTTTCACTGAAGACATCCCATAGCAGTCGAGATGTTTCACTGAAGACATCCCATAGCAGTCGAGATGTTTCCATGAAGACATCCCATAGCACTGGAGATGTTTCCATGAAGACATCCCAGAGCAGTCGAGATGTTTCACTGAAGACATCCCATAGCAGTCGAGATGTTTCACTGAAGACGTCCCATAGCAGTCGAGATGTTTCCATGAAGACGTCCCATAGCAGTCGAGATGTTTCCATGAAGACGTCGCATAGCAGTCGAGATGTTTCCATGAAGACGTCCCATAGCAGTCGAGATGTTTCACTGAAGACGTCCCATAGCAGTCGAGATGTTTCCATGAAGACATCCCATAGCAGTCGAGATGTTTCCATGAAGACATCCCATAGCAGTCGAGATGTTTCACTGAAGACATCCCATAGCAGTCGAGATGTTTCACTGAAGACATCCCATAGCAGTCGAGATGTTTCACTGAAGACATCCCATAGCAGTCGAGATGTTTCCATGAAGACATCCCATAGCACTCGAGATGTTTCCATGAAGACATCCCATAGCAGTCGAGATGTTTCCATGAAGACATCCCATAGCACTCGAGATGTTTCCATGAAGACATCCCATAGCAGTCGAGATGTTTCACTGAAGACATCCCATAGCAGTCGAGATGTTTCCATGAAGACATCCCACAGCACTCGAGATGTTCCATGAAGACATCCCATAGCAGTCGAGATGTTTCACTGAAGACATCCCATAGCAGTCGAGATGTTTCACTGAAGACATCCCATAGCAGTCGAGATGTTTCCATGAAGACATCCCATAGCAGTCGAGATGTTTCCATGAAGACATCCCATAGCACTCGAGATGTTTCCATGAAGACATCCCAGAGCAGTCGAGATGTTTCACTGAAGACATCCCATAGCAGTCGAGATGTTTCCATGAAGACATCCCATAGCACTCGAGATGTTTCCATGAAGACGTCCCATAGCAGTCGAGATGTTTCCATGAAGACGTCCCATAGCAGTCGAGATGTTTCCATGAAGACGTCCCATAGCAGTCGAGATGTTTCCATGAAGACGTCCCATAGCAGTCGAGATGTTTCACTGAAGACGTCCCATAGCAGTCGAGATGTTTCCATGAAGACATCCCATAGCAGTCGAGATGTTTCCATGAAGACATCCCATAGCAGTCGAGATGTTTCCATGAAGACATCCCATAGCACTCGAGATGTTTCCATGAAGACATCCCATAGCAGTCGAGATGTTTCCATGAAGACATCCCATAGCACTCGAGATGTTTCCATGAAGACATCCCATAGCAGTCGAGATGTTTCACTGAAGACATCCCATAGCAGTCGAGATGTTTCCATGAAGACATCCCACAGCACTCGAGATGTTCCATGAAGACATCCCATAGCAGTCGAGATGTTTCACTGAAGACATCCCATAGCAGTCGAGATGTTTCACTGAAGACATCTCATAGCAGTCGAGATGTTTCCATGAAGACATCCCATAGCAGTCGAGATGTTTCCATGAAGACATCCCATAGCACTCGAGATGTTTCCATGAAGACATCCCAGAGCAGTCGAGATGTTTCACTGAAGACATCCCATAGCAGTCGAGATGTTTCCATGAAGACATCCCATAGCACTCGAGATGTTTCCATGAAGACATCCCATAGCAGTCGAGATGTTTCCATGAAGACGTCCCATAGCAGTCGAGATGTTTCCATGAAGACGTCCCATAGCAGTCGAGATGTTTCCATGAAGACGTCCCATAGCAGTCGAGATGTTTCACTGAAGACGTCCCATAGCAGTCGAGATGTTTCCATGAAGACATCCCATAGCAGTCGAGATGTTTCCATGAAGACATCCTATAGCAGTCGAGATGTTTCACTGAAGACATCCCATAGCAGTCGAGATGTTTCACTGAAGACATCCCATAGTACTCGAGATGTTTCCATGAAGACATCCCATAGCAGTCGAGATGTTTCACTGAAGACATCCCATAGCAGTCGAGATGTTTCACTGAAGACATCCCATAGCAGTCGAGATGTTTCCATGAAGACATCCCATAGCAGTCGAGATGTTTCCATGAAGACATCCCATAGCACTCGAGATGTTTCCATGAAGACATCCCATAGCAGTTGAGATGTTTCCATGAAGACATCCCATAGCACTCGAGATGTTTCCATGAAGACATCCCATAGCAGTCGAGATGTTTCCATGAAGACATCCCATAGCACTCGAGATGTTTCCATGAAGACATCCCATAGCACTCGAGATGTTTCACTGAAGACATCCCATAGCAGTCGAGATGTTTCACTGAAGACATCCCATAGCAGTCGAGATGTTTCCATGAAGACGTCCCATAGCAGTCGAGATGTTTCCATGAAGACGTCCCATAGCAGTCGAGATGTTTCCATGAAGACGTCCCATAGCAGTCGAGATGTTTCACTGAAGACGTCCCATAGCAGTCGAGATGTTTCACTGAAGACGTCCCATAGCAGTCGAGATGTTTCCATGAAGACATCCCATAGCAGTCGAGATGTTTCACTGAAGACATCCCATAGCAGTCGAGATGTTTCACTGAAGACATCCCATAGCAGTCGAGATGTTTCACTGAAGACATCCCATAGTACTCGAGATGTTTCCATGAAGACATCCCATAGCAGTCGAGATGTTTCACTGAAGACATCCCATAGCAGTCGAGATGTTTCACTGAAGACATCCCATAGCAGTCGAGATGTTTCCATGAAGACATCCCATAGCAGTCGAGATGTTTCCATGAAGACATCCCATAGCAGTCGAGATGTTTCCATGAAGACATCCCATAGCACTCGAGATGTTTCCATGAAGACATCCCATAGCAGTCGAGATGTTTCCATGAAGACATCCCATAGCACTCGAGATGTTTCCATGAAGACATCCCATAGCAGTCGAGATGTTTCACTGAAGACATCCCATAGCAGTCGAGATGTTTCACTGAAGACATCCCATAGCAGTCGAGATGTTTCACTGAAGACATCCCATAGCAGTCGAGATGTTTCACTGAAGACATCCCATAGCAGTCGGGATGTTTCACTGAAGACATCCCATAGCAGTCGAGATGTTTCACTGAAGACATCCCATAGCAGTCGAGATGTTTCACTGAAGACATCCCATAGCAGTCGAGATGTTTCACTGAAGACATCCCATAGCAGTCGAGATGTTTCACTGAAGACATCCCATAGCAGTCGAGATGTTTCACTGAAGACATCCCATAGCAGTCGAGATGTTTCACTGAAGACATCCCATAGCACTCGAGATGTTTCACTGAAGACGAACAGACCTTTCAGCTTCAGCTTGCTCTGGAACTCCCGTTCGATCTCCTCCTTGTTGAACTGAGCGTTAGCTGTCTCAAAGTCAAAGTCCTTCTCAAACTTCATTGGTCCATCTCTCCGGACGTTGAAGCGCCCTCGGCCGCGGTGACCGCCCCCTCGACCGCGCCTGTTAGCCGGAGCTCCAGCAGCCACTGAGCAAACAGGAAGAAGAAGAAAACGTTAAGCGGCTCCTCCGCCTTCAGACAGTCCCGAGACCTTCTGGACGTCTTTTAGTCTCCCAGAACAACGTAAATCAACCTGTCTCCTACCTTTTTAAAAGGGAGCGGGACCTCTGGAACATAAACGTTAGCCAATCACACAGCTCTATTTTGGACCCGCCTCCTGAGTCACAGGGATGTTTTTTACCACAAAGATCTGTTTGATGTCTTCAGGTTTAAAACATCCCCTGTGAGCTCAGCAGTGAGTCCACATGAGGGTTTTGTAGGGTGCTGGTCTGAGGAGGTCTGGGTCTCACCTGGATGGCTGAAGACCGAGTGGGTGAGTCCTGTAGGGGGGTTCCTGTCTACAGCAGTGAGGTGGGAGGAGATGGTGGTTCTGGGAGCAGACCAGCTTTGGTTACTGCTGCGTCCCACCCCTCTGATGGTCTCACCCCTCCTCGGGTCCACGCCGTCCTGGTGCTGGACCTTCAGGCCGGCGGTGGTAGGGGGAGGGGCCGTACGAGCGTGGGGGGGGCTTCTGCATCCCAGACCGGGGGCCGGAGCAGCGACGGCCGGAGCAGCGACGGTCGGAGCCAACGGGGCGCTCTGTATCACCTGGTTCACCTGGTCCAGGATGGGGCTCTTCCTCAGAGGGTCCAGACTGGG
>JAFEUB010001610.1:0-12500 GCA_024529925.1 Ophthalmolycus amberensis | reverse complement strand
AAAGTCTTGAATTTATTGTGTCTTTCAGTGACTGAATGGGTAAAATAACTTCTACAGTTCAGACAGTTTAAAGTTTTACAGTTTAAATTAATATATTTTTTAATGAAATATTCTTACTTTTCTCTATTTAATGTTTAGCTTTTATTCCATTCATTCATCCGTTCATTTCACAACAAAATGAGAAAGATTTGTAATTATATTGTTGATCTAAACTTTATATATTTAAGCTATATTAAGTTATTGTTTTATAATAAAGAGGTTCACCTGTAGTACACTCACCTGAACTCACCTGAACGCAGCGCCACATCCAAACACCGGTAAATCTATTTCTCCTATTTCTATGCTCAAAAACGACTCGGATCCTTTCGCGCATGCGTAGATTCTAAAATACGATTTGCACAACGGTCCGACATCAAAGATGGCGGGAGCCTCCGACCCACTGGAGGACATGCTCTTCACTGAGGTGGACGAGAAGGCGGTTAGTGACCTAGTCGGCTCTCTGGAGTCGCAGCTGGGAGACAGAAAAGCTTCTCCTTCCGCTTCCTATTCCGGCGGGAAACCGGACGGAGCTCCACGTGCAGCAGCGGCTCAGTTCTCAGGGAAAGTGCTCGAGGATCCGGTGGATCCAGTGAGGTCCGTGGAGCCGCAACAAGGACGTCCGAGAGAGGGGTTAGACCAGGACCCAGGAGCTACAGAGCTGCTCTCCGGTAAAGTCCTCCTCTCCTCCTCCGGGTCCTCCCCGGTAACCTCCGGAGCGACCCCCCCCACTATCTCCCCGGTACCGGGACCCGTAACTTTGACCACTCGGTCCTCCGCAGCTGCGGGTTCGAGTCCCGCTACCGTCACCGCTGTGGATGCGATCCGGACCGCTTCTCCCGGACTACAAAGTTTGAACGGATCGGTAAAGTTGGTGAACTCTGTCCCTGCAGCAGCAGCACCGGGGACCAGCACGGTGATCAGCACCGTGAGCACCGCGGGCTCCACAATCATCGCCTCTCAGCCTCACTTCACTCAGACCACGTTAACGTCTCCCGCCGTCTCTCTGCAGAGACACCCGGGTCCAGTGAACGGAGTGGACCCCAAGGGCCCACAGGTGGTGACCCACAGCGGCCCTCTGATGCACACCACCACCACCACCAAGATGCTGGTGCAGAGCCAGCCGGTCTCTGGGAGCTCCGTCATCCTGACCGGGACCCCCCCTCCTGCAGCCCAGACCCCCATGGTCCAGACCGGGACCAGTACGGCTGCAGTGACCCTGAAGCCGGTGGTGAACGGAGTGGGTCAGCCCTCCGTGCCTGTGGTGAGGCCCCCAGGGGCCCCCATGGTGACCACGTCCATCCAGCAGCAGCAGAGAACTGGACTAGTGGCCCCCCGAGCTGCTGCTCCTCAGCTGGCCGTCCGGCCTCAGCAGCAGACCACCATCCAGCTGCCCCCTGGATTCTCCATGCCTCCAGGTGAGCAGACCTCCACCTGTAGACGTTTGATCCTCTAATGTGTTCTTATCACGTCTCAGAGAGAGAGAGAGAGAGAGAGAGAGATCTTGACGATGCTTCCTGTGTTCTTCAGGTATGGTTCTGGTCCGGACTGAGACGGGTCAGCTGGTGATGGTCCCTCAGCAGGTTCTGGCTCAGGCTCAGGCTAAGACCCAGCAGAGCCAAGCGGTGGCCAACATCAGCCAGAGACCTGCCGCACCGACTGCTGGGACCGCCATCCGGGTCAGCACCGCCCCCACGGTAAGAACCCATCAGGATCAATGGTGTTCATCCAGTCTGCAGCATCACTAACAAACTGAACACCTGAGACACAACGACAACACAAACACACCTGAAACACACACAAACCAGCGTCGGAAACACACGAGGGCAAAGGGCAAAACTGCCCCTAAGAAATATAATGTTGCCCCTGATATCACTAGAGAGGGGCAACAAACGCCCCATAATGTCCTCTAATAATAATGATCATTTAATGAACTTGTGAAAAACATCGTAGCCTATATGACCCGGTCCAGTTGCCATAGAATGTTTTAGATTTTCGCCTTGACTGATGTTGCGTGTGCGTGAAGAACCGAACGTTCTAAACAAATGAATAAACGGAGCACTTCTTCATCAGACCTGAGACTGAGAGACCGCGGTCAACTCAGCAGACACTCACATGTTAGTGCACCTCTACGCTGACATTCACGGTAAACTCATTCAAACGCACAGATCGGGAGCGAGTGAAGGACTTTGAAAGTTAGCGGAAAGATGAGACAACATCCGGTTTCTTCAGACCAACATCCGGTTTTCCGAATAAGATGCCAACAAAGTATGAATTATATTCACATTAAGTATAAAACATGCTGCCTGCATCTCGTGAGTTAAAGGGAAAATACACCTAAATTGTGGGTAAAGTGACTTTATTCTTTGATTGCTGGGTCTCCTTCATCACCTCTGAGTTACAGCATCATAGTGATGAAGAGTAGAGCTGCATTCACATGCTCTGACTGTCATGAAGACAGACATGTCGATGAAACATGTTATTCCTGTTGCACAGCAGTGGAACGTTTCACATAAAGTCAGCACACTGAGCACAGAGTGCAAGAAATATGATCGCTACTATGTAAAGGGAATACTGCTGCTGTATAGTTAAAGGGAAAATACACCTAAATTGTGCCTAAAGTGTCTTTATTCTTTGATTTGAGGGTTGCTGGAAATGAATAATACCTGACTGACAGTCAACTAAGATATTTTACTAAGTAAAAACTGAACTGAATTTGTACCTTCAAATGGCACATTTTTTTTAACTTTTAAGGTGCTATAAAAAAGTTTCTCAAAAATTCCACACAATGACTGATGCAGATGTTCAGGACAAAAATGGGTAATATCACAATATTTGAGGTGCTACAAAAATATTTTCTCAATAATTCCATACAATGACTGATGTATATGTAATCAAGGCATCGTTGACTTAATAATTGTTAATAGTTGTTTAGAAAATGTAATAATAACAATAAATAACCACAAATAAATAAGAATAAAATTGAATATGATTGAATAAGATTTATGTTTGTTTTTTGTTCAAAAAAATCTAAGAAAACACTTTGAATCTGTAGACTACTGCCTAATAGTCTTATTATTGCCATTTGATGACAATTGCTCATATACTGTAAGCCTAAATAAGTATATTTATTATTTAGAACAAAGGTTCAATGTTATTTCACAAGTTTCAAAAAGTGCCCCCAATTTATTGAAAATGCCCTGGATCTCAGTCAGTGGGGACAAAAATTGCCCCCTTAAAAATATGTAAATTCCCTACCCTGACACAAACACACCTGAAATACACACAAACACACCTGAAATACACACAAAGAAAACACGCCTGAAACACAATGAAAACACACCAGAAACACAACGAAAACACACCTGAAACACAACAAAAACACAACAAAACACACCTAAAACACACCTGAAACACAACGAAAACACACCTGAAACACACCTGAAACACAACAAAACACACCTGAAACACAACGAAAACACACCTGATACACAACGAAAACACACCTGAAACACAACGAAAACACACCTGAAACACAACGGACACAACAAAACACAATGAAAACACAACAAAACACACCTGAAACACAATGAAAACACACCTGAAACACAATGAAAACACACCTGAAACACAACGAAAACACAACAAAACACACCTGAAACACAACAAAAACACACCTGAAACACAATGAAAACACAACAAAACACACCTGAAACACAATGAAAACACACCTGAAACACAACGAAAACACACCTGAAACACAACAAAACACACCTGAAACAACAAAACACACGTGAAACACAATGAAAACACACCTGAAACACAACAAAAACACACCTGAAACACAACAAAAACACAACGAAAACACACCTGAAACACAACAAAAACACACCAGAAACACAACGAAAACACACCTGAAACACAATCAAAACACACCTGAAACACAATGAAAACACAACAAAACACACCTGAAACACAACGAAAACACACCTGAAACACAACGAAAACACATCTGAAACACAATGAAAACACACCTGAAACACAATGAAAACACACCTGAAACACAACGAAAACACAACAAAACACACCAGAAACACAACGAAAACACACCTGAAACACAATGAAAACACAAAACACACCTGAAACACAATGAAAACACAACAAAACACACCTGAAACACAATGAAAACACACCTGAAACACAACAAAAACACACCTGAAACACAACAAAAACACAACGAAAACACACCTGAAACACAACAAAAACACACCAGAAACACAACGAAAACACACCTGAAACACAACAAAAACACACCTGAAACACAACGAAAACACATCTGAAACACAATGAAAACACACCTGAAACACAATGAAAACACACCTGAAACACAACGAAAACACAACAAAACACACCAGAAACACAACGAAAACACACCTGAAACACAATGAAAACACAAAACACACCTGAAACACAATGAAAACACAACAAAACACACGTGAAACACAATGAAAACACACCTGAAACACAACAAAAACACACCTGAAACACAACAAAAACACAACGAAAACACACCTGAAACACAACAAAAACACACCAGAAACACAACGAAAACACACCTGAAACACAATGAAAACACACCTGAAACACAATGAAAACACAACAAAACACACCTGAAACACAACGAAAACACACCTGAAACACAATGAAAACACACCTGAAACACAATGAAAACACACCTGAAACACAACGAAAACACAACAAAACACACCAGAAACACAACGAAAACACACCTGAAACACAATGAAAACACAAAACACAATGAAAACACAACAAAACACACCTGAAACACAATGAAAACACACCTGAAACACAACGAAAACACAACAAAACACACCTGCAACACAACGAAAACACAAAACACACCTGAAACACACCTGAAACACAATGAAAACACCTGAAACACAACGAAAACACACCTGAAACACAACAAAAACACACCTGAAACACAACAAAAACACACCAGAAACACAACGAAAACACACCAGAAACACAACGAAAACACACCTGACACACAATGAAAACACATTGAAAACACAACAAAACACACCTGAAACACAATGAAAACACAACAAAACACACCTGAAACACAATGAAAACACAACAAAACACACCTGAAACACAACGAAAACACACCAGAAACACAACCAAAACACACCTGAAACACAATGAAAACACAACAAAACACACGTGAAACACAACGAAAACACACGTGAAACACAACGAAAACACACCTGAAACACAATGAAAACACACCAGAAACACAACGAAAACACACCTGAAACACAACAAAAACAAAACAAAACACACCTAAAACACACCTGAAACACAACGAAAACACACCTGAAACACACCTGAAACACAACAAAACACACCTGAAACACAACGAAAACACACCTGAAACACAACGAAAACACACCTGAAACACAACGAAAACACACCTGAAACACAACGGACACAACAAAACACAATGAAAACACAACAAAACACACCTGAAACACAATGAAAACACACCTGAAACACAACTAAAACACACCTGAAACACAATGAAAACACAACAAAACACACCTGAAACAATGAAAACACACCTGAAACACAACGAAAACACACCTGAAACACAACAAAACACACCTGAAACACAACAAAACACACGTGAAACACAACAAAAACACCTGAAACACAACAAAAACACACCAGAAACACAACGAAAACACACCTGAAACACAACAAAACACACCTGAAACACAATGAAAACACAACAAAACACACCTGAAACACAACAAAACACACCTGCAACACAACGAAAACACAAAACACACCTGAAACACAATGAAAACACCTGAAACACAATGAAAACACACCTGAAACACAACGAAAACACACCTGAAACACAACGAAAACACACCTGAAACACAACAAAAACACACCTGAAACACAACAAAAACACACCAGAAACACAACGAAAACACACCAGAAACACAACGAAAACACACCTGAAACACAATGAAAACACATTGAAAACACAACAAAACACAATGAAAACACACCTGAAACACAACGAAAACACACCAGAAACACAACGAAAACACACCTGAAACACAATGAAAACACAACAAAACACACGTGAAACACAACGAAAACACACCTGAAACACAATGAAAACACAACAAAAACACAACGAAAACACACCTGAAACACAACGAAAACACACCTGAAACACAACGAAAACACACCAGAAACACAACGAAAACACACCTGTTGGTCAAGTTCATTTGTCGCTTAATAAACTTATGGATGTGTTCATTACATCACCATGGCACATATTGTGCTGACTCAGCATTCTGAGTCATGTGTGTGTGCTTAGTGTGTACTTGCTCTCATGTCCTCTTGATGGCTGGTTGCATACATGAGGTTAAAGCACTCATAATGATATGACAGTGTTATTAGTACACCAGCACATCATTATTGTAGAACATGATGAAGGTGGATCATGATAAGAACAGAGAGAATCACATACTATTTATTTTCACTGCTTCAATTGATTGAATGTCTGATTATGAATAATACACACATACATACTGATCCGCCCATAAACAGATTCTCACACACACATATTCAAACTAGTTCTATATGGTAATCTACACATACATGTATATACACATATATATAGTACATGATACATACAGTACATATGTCCTCATATTAATTCGTATCAGTTAGATCAGGGGTGGGCAAACTTTTTGGCTCGGGGGCCACATTGAGTTTTAAAATTTGACAGACGGGCCGGGCCAGTAGCAGATGAATGGAGTGTTTGTATGAACTAATATAAATTACAAGTAAAAGCCATGACCTAAAAAGTAACTTGCATTTAATTTCAGTGGGAACAGTGTTGTTGGTCACCCTTTTTAACCAGTGCGTCAACGTTTGGTGTCAGTTTGGTTGTGGCAATTCTCAGAACAGATCTGAGGTGTTCATCAGTTAACTGGGATCTTACACGGTATTTTTTTTATTGCATAAATGCATATTTTATCATGCACTTACTTAAGAAGCAGTCATTTTTGACACAGTTTTTTGTGTAAAGGTTAATGACTGTGGTCTTTTTAGCAGTTTGATTCTTTGAAGGGCTTATACAAATATTTGAGTGTCACATCTAACATGATCAGAGCTCTGCTCTGTAAAGTCTTTCCTTGTCTCTCCCCCTGTGTCACGGTGTGGGTGCATCTCACTGGCGTCAGGAAACGTATCAGAATACCCTTATTTTATTGGTTAAACTGCATCACGTGACGTGATTTACAACGCATTGGTCGGTGTTTTTCCTGCACAGCTGAACAAGTGCCGTAAATGCTGGAAAGGAGCGTGAATAACTCCGCTGCATAAAGCAAAGTCCCGTGACCCACTGAAAACGTGTCCGCGACGAACCACCAGTTGAGCATCACTGGTCTGCAGGATCGTGACGAGCGGTGAACAGCTGTTTGTGTGGCGTCTCTTCCGTCTCTTCCCATTTCCTTCACCTACATTCCCCTGGGTCCTAAGCCCCTCCCTGTACAGCTTGTTATCACCCTCTTTGCACCAACGTACATTTATAACAAATACCACGCATATTACGCTAATCAGCGTTGCATATGTGTCAAACTCTATCGGTGCATCTCCGGTCTGTCTTTGTTCATCCTGCATCGCTCTGTTCTGTTCTTTAATGTAACGTTACTGGAGCGACGGAGCCTCTCCCAGCTGTTAGCAGACTGTTGTGCTAGCAAGCAGGCTCACTCGCGAGCTGTACCCAGCATGCAGTTCAGCGGTGAAATTTTATAAATGTACAATTATTAGTGTTACAAATTGTTTGTGTCACAGACTGTTGTGTGCTGTGGTGTTATTCTCTGTTAAAGAGCGTTAGTTGTGGGTTGTTAATTGTTGTGTTATAAAGTTATGACCATGACTAGAGTTCCCTCTCAACACATATAAGACAACTAGCGCTGACAGCAGCAAAGAATATATTTAGCTGCCTGTTGAAAGCAGACAGCAGTTGTTTCAGCTATGCTAGTATAATGTGTGTGAAGAATTCATATCATACTGGAAATAAAAAACCGGTATACTGCCCAGCCCTAGTCTTTATTATACTTTGGGCAATTTTGTACCAATATCCGACGGGCCGGATTAAAAGGCTCAACGGGCCGTATCTGGCCCGCGGGCCGTAGTTTGCCCATGCCTGAGTTAGATCCTCTTTGGGCTTGTTTTTATCTACTTATTCTGAAAGAGTTGAGATCATTATTTTCGCTATGAGATCTCATTCGATGATGCATTCCATGAAGCCTACTGCCAGCAGGTAAAGACATATAATCTGATTGATTTGGGTGATGAGACACTTAAAATTAGCCGATACATTTCCCAACACTTACGCATTTAACTTGTCTGTCATCTTTTGCCATGCATCTTGTCTCGCCCTGGCAGCGGTGGCGGTGTTCGATTTTGCCGTGATTACGGTCTTGAAATCCTCATATGCGTTCATGATCATCTCCTGCTCGTCAGCGGAGAAAAAAAAGAGGCTCTTTCTCTACGTGGATTTTCCATTGTACTGTTAGAAGATCATGGTTTCGGTGATCGACGCTTCCCCCCTTTTGAAGTGGGACGGGCACGCGCAATCATGCTGATCCCGATCGTCTGGTTCGAATTAACGAGACTGTTTGAGAGCGGATCAGCCTTGCAGGAACCGAGATAGCCTCACATCAATCATCTCGTCAATGTAGGCTGGCTAATAGGACATTTGATCGACTTTGCTGAACCACTTACGTGGCACGGGGCCCAGAAACACAACGAAAACACAACAAAACACACCTGAAACACAACGAAAACACACCTGAAACAACGAAAACACACCTGAAACACACCTGAAACACAACGAAAACACACCAGAAACACAACGAAAACACACCTGAAACACAACGAAAACACACCTGAAACACAATGAGAACACACCTGAAACGCAACGAAAACACACCTGAAACACAATGAGAACACACCTGAAACGCAACGAAAACACACCTGAAACACAATGAGAACACACCTGAAACGCACGAAAACACACCTGAAACACAACGAGAACACACCTTGAAACGCAACGAAAACACACCTGAAACACAACGAAAACACACCTGAAACACACCTGAAACAACGAAAACACAACGAAAACACAACGAAAACACACCTGAAACACAACGAAAACACAACGAAAACACACCTGAAACACAACGAAAACACACCTGAAACACAACGAAAACACACCTGAAAACACACCTGAAACACAACGAAAACACAACGAAAACACACCTGAAACACAACGAAAACACACCTGAAACACACCTGAAACACAACGAAAACACACCTGAAACACAACGAAAACACACCTGAAACAACGAAAACACAACGAAAACACACCTGACACACAACGAAAACACAACGAAAACACACCTGAAACACAACGAAAACACACCTGGGCCGCGTGCCACGTAAGTGGTTCAGCAAAGTCGATCAAATGTCCTATTATCCAGCCTACATTAACGAGATGATTGATGTCAGGCTATCTCGGTTCCTGCAAGGCTGATCCGCTCTCAAACAGTCTCGTTAATTTGAACCAGACGATCGGGATCAGGATGATTGCGCGTGCTCGTCCTACGTCAAAAGGGGGAAGCGTCGATCACCGAAACCATGATGTTCTAACAGTACAATGTTAAATAAAGTCAAAGAAAGAGCCGCTTTTTACTCCGCTGACGAGCAGGAGATGATCATGAACGCATATGAGGATTTCAAGACCGTAATCACGGCAAAATCGAACACCGCCACCGCTGCAAGGGCTAGACAGGAAGCACGGCAAAATATCACAGACAAGTTAAATGCGTAAGTGTTGGGAAAATGTATCAGCTAATTTTAATGCCTCATCACCCCAATCAATCAGATTATATGTCTTTAAATGTGCCTGCTGGCAGTAGACTTCATGATGCATCATCCAATGAGATCTATAGCGACAATAATGATCTCAACTCTTTCAGAATAAGTAGATAAAAACAAGCCCAAAGAGGATCTAACTGATACTCATTAATTTGAGGATATATGTACTGTATGCCCTTATGTATCATGTAGCCTACTATATATGTGTATATACATGTATGTGTAGATTACCATATAGAACTAGTTTGAATATGTGTGTGTGAGAATCTGTTTATGGGCGGATCAGTATGTATGTGTGTATTATTCATAATCAGACATTCAATCAATTGAAGCAGTGAAGATCAATAGTGTGTGATTCTCTCTATTCTTATCATGAGTCCACCTTAATCATTTTCTACAATAATGATGTGCTGGTGTACTAATAACACTGTCATATCATTATGAGTGCTTTAACCCCATGTATGCAACCAGCCATCAAGAGGACATGAGAGCAAGTACAGACTAAGCACACACACATGACTCAGAATGCTGAGTCAGCACAATATGTGCCATGGTGATGTAATGAACACATCCATAAGTTTATTAAGCGGCAAATAAACTTTGCGAACAGCACGGCATGCAGCGGCTTTCCCCATGTTCTCCGCATCGCCGACACTACTAAAATGTACCACTCGCAGAACAGCTCAAGGCTGCATCCAGTCTGTGAGACAGTCAGTGCTCGGCTGCGGCATGTGGTGTTCATGTATGGCTCGAGAAGGTCTGTAAATTAATGATTCCTTGTGAGCAGAATGGACAGCGCTCGTATAGGAAGTCATCATGATGTGATAACGGATCTTGCCGATGTGGAAGAACTCTCTCCCTATAAAACGCTCATCTAACTAATATCCTCCTTCATCAGTGGATCTCTGAGGAAGGGAGCTGCACATTAATGCAATAGAGGCTTCTTAGTTTGCGCAGCTGGTTTTAAGGATCACCGTGTGTCTCACTTTACATGCATTTCCGGAACTCCCGTATAACCCCCAGTATATGCGCAAGCGCATTAGACTACCGTATATGACAGGAGCTGCCATTTTTTCCGGGGGAGTGACCAGTTTATCCAGCTACCTTCAGTTAGCCTGCGCTGGAGCAGGTTCAAGCTTTTGGATGTGTTGCCATGGTGATTTTGCCGAACTTGCTTCGTGGAACCGAAAAGCCTGATCTACGTCATCTTATCCTGAAAAGTATTCGGCTAACTAAGTTAGACATGTACGTGGCACGGGGCCCTGTAAACACACCTGAAACACAACGAAAACACACCTGAAACGCAATGAAAACACACCTGAAACGCAACGAAAACACACCTGAAACACAATGAAAACACACCTGAAACACAATGAAAACACAACGAAAACACACCTGAAACACAACGAAAACACACCTGAAACACAATGAAAACACACCTGAAACACAATGAAAACACACCTGAAACACAACGAAAACACAACGAAAACACACCTGAAACACAATGAAAACACACCTGAAACACGATGAAAACACACCTGAAACACGATGAAACACACCTGAAACGCAATGAAAACACACCTGAAACGCAACGAAAAAACACACCTGAAACACAATGAAAACACACCTGAAACACAATGAAAACACAACGAAAACCAACCTGAAACACAACGAAACACAACGAAAACGCACCTGAAACACAATGAAAACACAACGAAAACACACCTGAAACACAATGAAAACCACACCTGAAACGCAATGAAAAACCCACCTGAAACGCAATGAAAACAAACCTGAAACGCAACGAAAACACACCTGAAAACACAACGAAAACACAACGAAAACACACCTGAAACACAATGAAAACACAATGAAAACACACCTGAAACACAATGAAAACACACCTGAACACGATGAAAACACACCTGAAACACAACGAAACACAACGAAAACACACCTGAAACACAATGAAAACACAACGAAAACACACCTGAAACACGACGAAAACACACCTGAAACACGATGAAAACACACCTGAAACACGATGAAAACACACCTGAAACACAATGAAAACACAACAAAAACACACCTGAAACACAACGAAAACACACCTGAAACACAACGAAAACACACCTGAAACACAATGAAAACACAACGAAAAACACACCTGAAACACAACGAAAACACACCTGAAACGCAATGAAAACACACCTGAAACACAACGAAAACACAACGGAAACACAACGAAAACACACCTGAAACACAACGAAAACACACCTGAAACACAACGTAAAACACACCTGAAACACAACGAAAACACAAACGCACCTGAAACTCACGAAAACACACCGAAGAACACACCTAAAATGTTAAGCTCCAGATGTAAATAGTTCCCATGATGCTTTGCTGCAGCATAACGTGTTCTCTTCCTCCCCGACGTCTGCAGGCTCCTCAGACCGTCCGCCTGG